>WAAB01008947.1:80446-175381 GCA_013389865.1 Piaya cayana
AATGGATGAAAAATGCAGTTGACTTGGACTTGACTTCCACAAGGATTCAAGAGCAGCCCAACCCTTTTTGGAAATCAACTGGCCAAAGAATTGGAGGAGTGGACTACTCAAGGGAAAATACAGGTACCAAGGTCACAGTACCTTTTACTACAATATGTAGATGATATACTGATTGACACAGAACAAGAAACTTTGTGTATCCAAGTACCGATAGAAATCCTGAATCAATTAGGACTAAATGGGTATAAAGTGTAGAAAGAAAAGGCTCAAATTGCATGTACTACTGTGCTGTATTTAGGATGTGAAATTTCCCAGGGTCAATGAAGGTTGGGAATTAATCATATATGCAATTTGTCCTATTCCAGAACCACAGAATCTTCACGAATTAAGGACATTTTTTGGAATGACAGGATGGTGCCACCTGTAGATAATGGACTATGGACTTATAGCCAAGCCCTTATATGAGGCTCAGAGATCATACACATTCGTTTAAGAAAAACAACAAAAGGAGGCATTTAGGAAATTAGAAGAGGCCCTAATGAAGGCACCAACTCTGGGCCTCCTGGGTCTTTCAAAGGAATTTCAGTTGTTTGTCCATGAAAGACAGAGGCTGGCATTGGGAGTACTTACCCAGAAGTTTGGTAGTTGGAAAAGACCGGTGGGGTATTTATCGAATCAACTAGACCCGGTAAGCACGGGATGGCCTTCATGTCTAAGGGCTGTTGCCGCAACTATTATTTTAATACAAGAAGCAAGAAATTGGACTTTGGGAAAACACATGGACGTATTTGGGCCCCACATGGTTACTACTGTATTGAAACAAAAAGCTAGTTATCCCCGAGTTGAATGATGAAGTATCAGGCTATATTGACAGAACAAGATGATGTAAGTCTAAGGACTACTAATCTGTTGAATCCAGCAGCTTTACTAGGAACAAACTTAGAAGATGGAACTCCTGAGCACAACTGTGTGGAAGTGATTGAGCATACATATGCCAACCGGACAGATTTGAAAGATGTACCTTTTGAGCAACCAGACTGGGAACTCTTCTCCGATAGAAGTAGTTTTGTAGAAAATGGAATCCAGTATGCTGGGTACGCAGTAACAACCCAAAAGGAGGTAATAGAAGCAAAGGTCTTACCCCCCGGGATTTCAGCACAACGGGCCTAACTGATAGCTCTGTCTCGAGCATTGGAGCTGAGTGAATATAAGGTAGTAAACATATGGACAGACTCAAAATATGCATTTGGGGTAGTTCATATACACGGGACCCTGTGGAAAGAGTGAGGATTGTTGTCCTCACAAGCAATAAGCATAAAATATCAAGGAGAAATATTGAAGCTAATAACTGCAGTCCAAAGGCCTAAACAGGTGGCGTTAATGCATTGTCGAGCTCATCAAGAAGGAATTTCAAAGATATCTGAAGGAAATAGCCAGGCAGATCAAATGGCTTGACAAGTGGCAAGACAGGTATCAAAGGTGATATGGCCCTAGTTCCGCTTAAGGTAAGCTCACTTAATATTTACCTTGCAAAAGATCCAAAATATTCATCTGAAGATGAAAAACTAGCAAGATTGTTGAAAACTCAAAAGAATGACAATGGATGGTATGTAACAGCAACTGGGCAGGTAATAATACCTCCCGTAAAAATGTGAGAAATTTTACAAACTAAACATCAAAAATGTCATTGGGGCGCAGAGGCACTAGTGACTTATCCAAAATGAGGAATAATTTCTACACAGATGTTGACAATGGCAAAGGCAGTAATGTTTAAATGTGAAATTTGTTTGAAGAAAAATCCGGTAGTAAGATGACAAACGGAGTTAGGGAGGATCAGGACTGGGGTGGAGCCAGGAGACTATTGGCAAAATGATATTGTGAAACTGCCAAAGGCTCAAGGATATAAATATTTGTTAGTAGGGGTTGACACCTTTTCTGGATGGCCAGAAGCCCTTCCCTGTCACAACAATCAAGCCAAGGAGAGAGTCAAATGGTCGCTTAAAGAAATTATTCCACGATTTGGAGTACCTCTGGGCATATCATCAGACAGAGGTCCACATTTTATTGCATCCATAGTGCAGGAAATTAGCAGACTGTTAGGAATAGTACGGAATCTGCATACACCCTGGAGGCCCCAGTCTAGTGGACAAGTAGAGAAAATTAATCAGACAATTAAGAGACAAATTAGTAAAATTTGTCAGGAGGCTAAGCTACAATGACCACAAGCTTTACCCATAGCATTGTTAAGAATTGGGGTAAAACCTAGGAGTGGGATGTCTGTAAGCCCATACAAGATTTTGTATGGCAAGCCTTATGAATCTCCAGAACCTAACCCAAACGTACATATTAAAGGGAGCCAAAATGTTTATAATTATGTATTGTCTCTTGGAAAATCTCTAGTTCGCCTACGAAGTATGTTGGTGTGGAACAGGCCATTGTCGTTGGAGAATCCAGTCCACGACATACAACCTGGAGATCAAGTGTACATCCGGAACTGGAATGAAGAGCCATTGAAAGAGCAGTGGGATGGACCACGTCAGGTGCTATTAACCACATTCACAGCAGTGAAAGTAGAGGGAATAGACTCTTGGATTCATTATACATGAGTGAAGAAGGTTCCTAAACATTGGGAAACTCAAGTAATAAGCCCCACTAAATTGAGATTGAAGTGTAAATAGAATGACTGGGTTTTGGTAGAAAACTGTGGTGGTTTCAGTTGTTTGGTTACTCTCACAGATTGCAGTTTGTTTAGAAATTCCTTTAAAGAGAGTTATTTATCAGAACAAAATGCCACTCTGATTTGCAAGTTCACAGATACTATCCCAGTAACCTTAAGTCTGACAATAATAGTCTGGGGAAAGGTTCACAAGTTCCCACAATGCCCTGAGTTAATTTATGATAGCAAAAAGAGAAGGATGCACTTATGGGGCAAATGGAAATTAAAAGGAGAAGTGAAGATTGAAATCCACAGGAAGGACCGAAAGAAAGGAAAGACAGAATTGAACATCTTTAATTTAACCTCGATAGACCAAGGAAGATATAGATGTCTCGCAGACACCAATGGGCATACAGATTATGGGGAAAATATATTGATGGTCGAACCCGCAAAGAACAATGGAATAAGGGCAGGCCACAATTCTTATTCTGCGCCACTAGGATATGATGTGCTGATCTATTGTATAATACAAGATGCACAACCACAGGAATATGGCTGGTTTAAGGATAACAAACCTGCACCTCAAGATAACAGACATCAAGTCAGAATTCGTTTAGGGGGAATTTTAACATAAACAATAAGGAAAATTGAAAAGACAGACTTAGGAACCTATAAGTGCAGGTATGTCAACACCACCTCATTAGGGTATAGTGAAATCAGAATTACGGAAAGGAGAACAAAGAGATCCATAGAGCAGCCACAAATAATTCAGTTGCCCTATCGGGATCCGGAAGAAAATTTAATGATTGGGCTAATCAGAGATTTCGCAAAAATGCAAAACGCAAGAAGGATAACTGCCTGCCTACCAATACCTAGAGCGGCTGGAGAACCAACTGATTGGGGAATAATAACTTCTCCCCTCCTTGAGATTGAGAACAAGGAAAATAAGACAGTGTGTTGGCAGAAGTTTAAAATTATACAGAAAGAGCAAAAGAAAATTGTGAAACAAGAATGGAAGAGTCCAGAGATGATTGTAGGAAAAAGTTAAACCCCATATTCAAGCCGATAGGAAGGTTTAAGAACGTAGGGTGGTGTATTACAATAAAGTTCAGAGAGCGATGGTTCCTGAGAAGGAAGTAATCTGGGAACGCAAGGAGAAAAATAGCTCTAAATCAGAAGAGAATTGAGATACAACCTGGTCAATAAGTATATTACAGAAATTCCAGTATGGGGGTGAAACTCCCTGGTGCCTTAGGTGGACTGGGAAAAGACCATTTTATGATCCTACTAAACATGTCCCATGGTGGAATTGTTCTAAAGTTTTAGACTGTGATACAGACTTAGAGAAAATTGTTTTGCCACCGGTAAATGTGGCCTTGAGAATTGGCTGTATGTGCCATGGATTAAAGAATGGAAATGGGGTTTGAAATATAAATTGTAAGACAACCACCATACAGAGCATGGGACACTTTGTATGGGCAGCTACTGAAGGAACCTGCACTACCCATTTAGCTATAGATGGACCTGTCAAAGAAATTACTTTAAGTCTGCCGACACTCTGCCCTATTTGGAAAAGATCACCCTTCAAAGGACAGTTAGAGACATTACAGATCAGAACAAAAAGAGAAATAGATGATTCAGATGATGATGAAGATAAATGGCAGGAACACTCCACTGGTACAAAGACTGGATGGGCCTTAGAATCTCTATTTGCACCAATCTTTAGCTATCAAAATAGAGAAATGATTCACAATCTGATAGGTCAAACAGAAAGGCTAGATAAATTCACTAAAAAGGGGTTCAGAGATCTAAATTTGCAGCTACAGGCAACTACCAAGATGACCTTGCAGAACAGAACGGCATTAGACATGCTCCTAATCAAAGAACATGGTGTATGTGAGTTTTTAAAGGACAGAGTAGATCATTGTTGTGTTCATATTCCCAATGTCACTGCTGATGTAGAGCATGATATTTCCCAATTGATGCATGTTGAACAAGAAGTGGAAAAAGAGAAGGAAGAAAGCGAACAAAGTTGGGTTGGAGCACTTTTTGACAGCCTAGGTTTATACCTGGGAGGCTGGGTCCGCTCTCTCATACAGACTGTGATAATATTACTCATTGCATTTTTAGCAATATATCTAATGTACCTTTTTATTTGAAGAGAAATTGCTTGCAGCAGCGCATGGACTCACCATGTAACAGGACCTGTGACTAGAGAACATCCAAAATATCCCACTCCCCCGCCATCTTATCAGGAGGCACTGTAAATATAATGATCCATGGGTCTTGTATTTATTAGAAGTGAACATTCTTGCATTTTAGAATGAAGTATTTTCAAAGGGGGGATATAATAGAATAAGCGTTAGGCTGAAATTTTAGGGTTTTGAATTTCAGTAAAGAATGAATTTTAGTGAAGAATACAAACTTTGACATTAACCAGAGTGTTACAATGGTAGCCATGGTAGCAAGGCTAACAAAACCTTATATGGAGATAGAACAGTAGGGATGAATGAGTGAAGGTATGGGAAACGTGCAGTTCTGGATGTACCTGAGTGGTCAAGCAAAGATGAAAATAGCAGCGCACATAGAAATAAAGCAAGCTACAACTGAGAATGCTCTGGGGACAGCCAAGGAACAAAAGGTGAAAAGGACAACCTGAGGAAGACTTCTTACTTCATCAGAGGAAGACTATTTACTTCATCCCGATGACCACCAGAGTATGTGGCGCAAGCGCAGAAGAGGCTGATGTCGCAATAAGTTGATGATGCAATCCGTAACGTATGTGTATTAGTTAATGTAGCCATACCTTGAATAATGTATTAGGTTACATAACTTTAGAGTATAAATTACGGTTGCTTTGTAACAGGAATTCAGAGCCAGATTTGGGCACGTGCCCCTGGTTCCCAGCATTGCAATAAGGAACCTCATATAACTTCTCCGGTAGTTATGTGGTTTCCATGCTAACACATCTGCTTGGTTGGCAGATGGGGGGACATTTGCCGGGGTTCCCACACAGTGGTACACCTCTTGCTCATGGATCGACAGCAAACCTCAGGCTCCAGGCCCTGAGCAGATGTACAGAGCTGCTGCCAACAGCCACTGCCCATCACTGCATTTTTAAAGCATGATATGTCAACTTATTGTCAGGGAGGGTCAGTCGCAATCAAAAAAAATCCCCTAAAGTGAACATTGCATTCAACATGCTTCTCTTCTGTTATAATGGACAGAAAGTGGCTTGTTGCAGAAATTTTCCAGAGTTTTATAGGTGTTGCCAGAGGACAGAAAAGGTAGTGATCCAAAGGGAAGAGGCCTGGCAACTGTATACTGGGACAAAGAAGCAACAGTGGTTTAATTTTCTATTAAAATCCTTCCCCTCAAACTGTGCAAACTTTCTCTCATTAGACAAACACCATGCAAAAAGCACTGGGTAATACATGGTTAATGGGACTCTCCCCTGCTAACAGTAACCATAGCTCCATGCTGGAGGACTCAGCAAACTGCCAGAGGAGGTAGGTTTGTGCATGCCACTGCTCTAGCATGTGTTGACATCTGGGCACCATGGCAAGAGTAATGAGAAGGCCAGAAGGGCATCCTCTCCATGTCAGATGTTAATGTCAGACCTCCTGTGGGACAGCTGAACATTTTCAGACTCCTAGGGGGATGCTGTCCCCTGCCATAATTTTGCACCAGTAGAGTCCCTCTGACTTAAGACAGATGAGATTTAGAGATTTAGACCTCCAGGGAACAGCTTGAGGAAGGGATGCTTTTCTTTCAAGGCCTTTAAGGTGCAAGTTTCCTTTGGCTTCTAATTCAGCCTGTCACCTGTCTGGGAGTGCTCACCTATTGCCACTAGCTTTTACAGCCTCATTGTGGAGCACCACTGCTTCAGAAATGTTCCTGCCCTCTTTCTCCCATTTTCTTTGATTTTTTTTTCTTCCCTGTAGAATAACCAAGAAATGCATGGGGTGCAGTGCATGTGTCAAGGAGGAAAAAAACACAAATGAGGAGAACAATAGGAGTGCAAGCTGAGCACACCCTCTGGACCCAGAAACACAAGTTAAATTTACTTTGTTTTTGTTATTCAGACACTGTTCTTATTTGGTCATCAGAGGTGCCTGTAAAGTCAAGGCCATACACTTTGGAGATGTGGTCATTTCTGCTAGGAGAGAACACCCTGGATCCTACATGTCAGGGCAGGAATAGAAAGAAACTGGCTCTGGTGCCAAGACTTTCTTGGTAATCCAAGAAATTCATCCACAAAAAGTGCTAAATGAGTTCAAACTATAGTCCAGAGGGGGCCTGGCATCCTCAAGGCATAAACAGAGGTGTGAAATGGATCTGATAAAAAGCTACATTTCTGGTAGGTTTGGAGGAACACTATGGCTTTAGTACATGTGAGAGGGCATCGACATGGCTGGACACAGGTCTTTGCTCTGAGGCCAATGCACTACAGACTGAATAAATCTTTCACTCCTTTTGGTGAATAATTATCTGCCTAACTCATTCCACCACAGACAGCAGGAATACCTCTTCAGTGACTCCTTCCACAAAAGAGTGGGGTGTGCATTCCTCATCTGGCCCTACCTGGTTTGTGGAACCGATGCTCAGGCAAAGATTTCAGGGCTAAGAATGGGTTCTGGGGGATGGATGCTGGCAGGAAGGTCCCCGGGTTTAGGGACCCATGTGGGTGACCTCACTCTTGCAGGTTGGAGGAGAGGTATGGTCTTGCTGCCTCCTGAAGGAAATAGCTTGGCACCTTGGGAGGTGTGGCCCAGGGCCTTCATTCCTCATGTGATTTTGTTCCTTGATTTTGGAAAGAGCAGTGGAAACAATTAGGTCTTTCAATTTCTCCAAGGCAAGATCCAAATTCAGAAAAGAATACATCTCCCAGGCAGGGAGAAGCAAGGAATTAACTGCCTTTTTTAGGATGAGATCAGAGAAAGCTGATTTATGAAGCAAAGAGAAAGCAAAGTGCTTTTATGGGTAAAATGTTCCCTGCTTATTTCCTTTCTGTCAGACTACGTTCCTCCCACGCTTCTGGCTGAGAGCTTGCTCCTTGGAAGCCTGTTTAAGCATTTCAGCATGTGCTGATTTAACTGGGCATGGATTCTGACAGATCTTTGCAAATAACATCACAGGAGTTGCTGGAGGTGACTGCCTAATGCGAACCCGGGGCACGTTTAGGAGGACAAGGCTGGCTAACAGGAACCTAACCAGCCCCATGCTCTCCCAGCCTCTCCCAGTGCACCTCAGAGCATCAGGTTCTTGGGAGAAACCCCTCGTGTCTGCCAAGATGCAGTGCGTCTTGCAACCTGCTCTTTCTGCTCTTCTCCCTTGAGGAGACAGAGATGAGACTGGTCTGTGGGAGAGAGGGTTCGAGAGCTGAAGTCTCACAAAAAGCAAGGATGTTTGGTTACAGGGCAGGCAGAGCAAGGGAAAATAGAACAGGAGAGAAATTCAAGAGAGTGGGTGGGGAACTAGAAAGTTTCTGCAATTGAATTTCCACACATGGGGCTTTCAGCTCCTGCCAATGTACATACAGGATGAGATGAACTCGGGAGAACTCAGAGAGGCTTAAGTCTACTGAGGGAGACTGCAGCAAGCAACTGAAGTTGAATTTTGGGGATATCAGAACTACCTCTAGCACATGTTAAATGCTGATGTGGGCCATGCTGTCCACCCTAGTGGTGTAGTTACTAGTGACAAACATGTCCAACTGTGGTAGGTACAGGTCCTGACAGACCTAGCTGTGAAGATGCATCTGCTGCACCCATAAATCCCACCTGTGCAAATAGAGCCCAGGTTTTGGTTACGTAAGTGCAGGTGTCAATATTGTCTACACTGCCCAGAAGAACCACAAGAAGAACCACACCGATGCTCTGTGGAGCACAAGTGTACAGCAGTTCCACACATAAATGTAGTACATTTTGCACACCTGATGGACCAGTCTACAGGAGCGCAGAAAGGTTTTGGCATGACTGGCTGTCACTCCTGCTTGGGCAGCATCCTATTGATGAGATGTCACCCAGAAAGGACACTAGCACACGTGCAAGGACACCATAAGGTCCAAGGACAAGAACAGTTTAATACTCTACATACCCTCACAGAATAGAGTTAGCAAAGGAGGTGAAATCAAATTAACGCCCTGTGAAGTCAGGCAAACCAGGAAAATATAGTTTAATAATTGATAATGATGTGGCCCCTGTGCTCAGACCCCAAACTGCGGTAGGTTTATGGGAAGGGGGGCAGTGGTGGAGTGTGGGGGTAGGGAAGAGAAAGCTGTACAGATTGACCTCTCTCCCCACCCTGCCCCCTCCTTTCTCTTTAAATCCCCACCTAGTCAGGAGTGCTCATTAAGGATGGCTCTTGTTTCCCTAATTAGGCTGCCCCCTTCTCTTCACAGGACTCCAGACCTCTGCCATTCAGCAATAACAAGAATAACAAGAAACTCGTTATTTTACAACTTGGGCTGGGGAGGAGGGGTGAGAGGGAGAAGATGGCTTTGTGATGTGCTGCTTGGAGGAAAGCAAGCTCAGGAAAACCTGAGTTGAGGAAGGAGTTGCTCCTGTTAGTGAGACCTTTTCTCCTCTTAAACACCACTTTCTTGCCCCAGTACATGCCCGCGCTAGAACTAACACTCTAAGGAATGGTGATATGCGTTTTTTTTCCTTTTCTGCAGGCTCATTTGTGAAAGTTGTTTTTCTTCACAGCAATCATATGTATGTTCACGTGTTTTTATGTGAAAAGTAACCTTTAGGTTCTCTGATAAAGCATGAGCCATCCCAGCTCTGAGCTCGGGAGGAGGGCTGGTTGCAGTGGCAGTGGGACGCACAGCGTGTTCATGTGATATATATCAGATATTCAACAGTGCAAGAGAGGCTGTTATGGCTTGCTTCAGGGAGGACAGCAGCAAGCCTGGTCTCAGCCTGGGGTTCTGGATTCACTTTTCCCCTCAGAAGCCAATACTGTGCATGCTCAACCAGCAGGTGAGCCCAGCAGAGTCTGAAGCATGTGAAGTGCCCACCTCCCAGCAGCGCTGCTCTCCCTGCCACTATGATGGCAGCCCCTATGCAACTTTGCCATCTCTGTTCTGCATCCTGCCTGGCCCTGGCTGATGACCCCCTCTCTCGTGGCATCCTGGCAACCCCCTTACCAGTAGATATTCATTTCACAAAGCTGCCGTGAAAACAAAAGAAGACAAAAAACCTATTCCTATTTTATACCCACCAAATGAAGACAGAGGGTGAGTGAAACAAGGGCTCCCAGACAGACTCTTCTGGGTCCCGATTACAGGATCAAGCGATGGATGATCTTCCCTCTGGCTGGCGTGCTTTCTCTAAATGTCACGTTGTGTAGCATCCTGCCCCAGGAGCAGGCATGCCAAGTCAGCATGATCAAGCATGTGTTTAAGTGTTGTTCTGGATGAAGGGAAAAAAAATAAATGCTCAGCACCTTGCAAAAACAGACCCTCCCAGCGCATTTGGAATTAATTTTCTCAAAACCAGCTTATCATCTCCATAAATTGTCACAGATCCACTCTGCTTTGTGAAGCTAAACATTTCAACATTTTATCCTCATTGCCAATTAAACCATCTTTGTTCAATTTATGCCTCATTTAAATAACTTATTACATCAGATACAGGGTTTTTTTATAGCTTGGTTTTAAGTCTCTTTCTCATACTCTCTTGAAGACTTGTCTAAGTCTTTCAAGATGTTCTTTCAAGCCTTCAGACCAAATTAAAACATCATTCACTGGAACTTCAGCACTTAGCAGTTTTTCACAGATCTGGCAAATACTCTTTGAAATACCTCGGGAGCAGAATAAATGCCAAATAGTGTCTGCCTTAACTTATACACTGACATTTGCAAGCACGAATGTCCAAAGTTAAGCCTTAAGAGTAGGTGCAGGCATGTAAGCAAGTGACCCTGATATTTTCTGAGGTGACAAATGTCCCACAACAATGTTCTGAAGGATTTATGATATCAATTATTTGGATTCTGCCTTGCAGCCTTTCTTACACATGATGGGTTATATTGTTTTCTAAATTCGTGTTCATGTCTTAACTCAGCTGCATCTGCTAATGGGTTCAGATTGTCCTGATTGTAAATAGACAAACAACTATGTATCTGCTGGGACTGAGATTCACTGTGCCAAACCCTCTTAAACCCTCTACTCTTCCTCCCACAGAAACATCCAAAACCACCCAAAAAATCCCAGATTTAGAGCAAGGCAAATTGTTTTGGCTGAAACATAGTTTTGCCCTGGTAATTTTTCAGTGCCAAACTCCCAACATTTGGGTCATCTGAAACAATCACTAAATTCATATCAATTCTGCTGAATTATTTTGACTCAAAGAAAAGAAGCTTTGTTTGTAGGGATGAGGAACACCCAACTTCTTGCTTACATGTTGGCCATTTTTTTTGCAAGGTGTCCCAGCAGATCCAGTAGACTTAGGAAAGGTTGTTGTTTGGCCTTTGGTTGTGAACAGCTTTCTCCCACTAAGAAACACTGAGTGAGGATGCGGGCTGGACACAACGTGTGTTAGAGCTTCATGGGCAGCCTGATCTTGCAGAGACTCTTCCAGCTCACGGAAACACTCAGGACTTTGCCTTTTCCTGCTGGTAAAATACAGCTTTGCTTTTCCACTTACCCTTGCCCTTCTGCCAACAGGCGAACTGGGATGTTTTGTCTGTGCTGACCCTCCAGCTGGGGCTGGGAGATGTCCTGGCCACAGCAGGAAGGAAGAAACTGCCTTAGATCACACATATGGTTTTACGTCTACTCTCTCAATCTTGTGTTTCAAGTAGAAAAACATGGCAGGTACCTTTACAAGCACAATATATCTGCTTTATACCAAGTGTATCTGTATTGCACTTGGAGGGGAGCCCAGGAGTTTCTTTCAAAGTCAAAATTGCTGTCTATACCAAGAGAGGACATGGGAGTGTGGGAAGAACCTGGTGTGCCCCAATACTGATGTAGAGACATCAGTGTGGTTGGCCAGGGGCTGGTGGATTAAAAGCACAATGTATCTGCAGTTACTCTAGGACTGCTGTGTTGGAGCTGGGCAACACAGCTAGCAAGACATATTCATTCCCTCCTGGCCACAGCCATTCCTGTGCCAGTTACACATTTTCCATTTATTCTTTAGTCCATTTGTTAATGATGTGCAGCAGTCACGTCTAGGTGGACCAGTCAGGATCACAGCTGCTGGAGCAATTGGCAGTCCCAGCCCAGCAGAGCTCACACCTCATGGAGGTGGAGGTGATGGAAATCCTGGCTTCGGGCAACTGCAGGACTGAGACAGGCTCACCCACACCAAACTGCTCACCACAGTCTTTCACACACGTGAGCACAATGGGGAGCAAGGCACTTCCAGCTGAGAAAAGGCAATTTGTAGCTATTCTGAGCCGTACTGGATGGATCCTGCTTCTGAAAGCAAACAGAAGAGACATCCTTGGTCGCTATTGACTAGCACTGCTGGGACAACACAGGCGTCTTTATTTGTTGAGAAGGGGGATGGAGCAAAAAGCCCTAGGTTTTCTCCTCACACTGCTCTGCTCCATTCCTGCTGCTCTGGGGTGTATTGTCCCCTTTTGTCCCCGAGAAGCACGCGTGTCCGGTAGCACCACAGTTATTTTTAGGAGGGCTTGGCCAGCTTCCACGGTGGTGGTGGCTTTGGGGAGCTGGGAGAAGCAAACTTTTCTCTCTCTGCCTTTCAATGTTTGGAAACAGTGAGGCTGCCAAGGCAGCAGTTCTCCTGCTCTGCACTTCCAGCCTCTGGAAAGCGAGAGTGAGCCCTGAAAAGCCTGGCAGACCAAGCAGGAGAGCCTGCCAGGCAGCCGGCAGTGCCTTGCCAACACCAGCGGCCCCTCACTGCTGCCAGCCAGGGAAAGCTGGGGCATGGGGGATGGAGATGGGGAAGCAGCAGCAGAGGGGAAAGCTGGAAATTTGCACGGGTCCCCTCGGGGAAAGCCTTTTCATTTCCTGTGCCTGACTCTGCGTTCAGTCCGGGTGCAGCCGGGGAAGGGGGCAGTGGCCCGCAGCTCTGCTGGTGGGGAGGCTGGAGCAGGGAAAGGTGGGGATGGGAGAGGCGCAGGCTGCGTCCCAAACGGGATTTCTCATACGTGAATTTGAGACCAGATCGGTCTTGCTCAGGAAGAGGGAGGCTACAATCACTGGCTGGGCTCAGGGACCACAGCGACTTGCCTGGGCTGGGATACCCCTGGGGCTCCCCTGGCTTCCTGACCCCTGGTTTGGCCGTCCATTGTGAGAGGGGACCAAGGCATCCCTTGGTGGATCAGAGATGAAGAGGCAAAACACTGTACTAGCAAGGCGTGCTGCAGACTGAGCGCAAAGGGGAAGAGGCTGTGGGCTGCTCAGCACCTGGGTAACCTGGGGGAGTTCTCCATCCTTGACAGAGCACAGAGCCAGTCCCACAGCCAGCAGCCAGCTCAGCCACTTAACACTGATACTGCTATTTTTGCCCCAGCCACTTGAATCTCGCCTCTGAATGAAAGCAATTGTTTTTTCAAAAAAAGAAGCGGGAGGCATATCTTTCTACCAAAAGCATTGCAGATACTCAGAGCACAGCAGGGAGCACTCGGGCCACCAGCAAGGCAGCAGTGGCAGCTGGGACCGAGGGACAAGTCTTCACCAATCACTGGCATCTGCTTTACCACATAGGCTCTTGTGGCAAGGCCATGTCATTGGGCCAGGCAGCCTCTCCTCTCCCAACTTCATGCCAGGATAGGGGTGCTTAGGGTAGCAGGTCGGAGCACCCTTCTCCTCTCAGAGCCCCACTATCCCTGGCTCTGTACTATGCCACTGCTGAAAAGGCAAAGGGCTCCAATGTGCAAAGGCGAGGGAGGAGGCAAAGAGGAGGTGTAAGCATGCATGTATGTGTGTTGGGGGGAAATGGAGACGTTGGGGAAGAACAGCCAGCTTTCAGAGTTTGGCTAACACCCTCTCCAGCCTCTTACTCAGCATACGCAGGGTCCCATGATCTGAGTAGCAGCCCCTCTCATGCCATTGTGTGCCTGACCTGCTTAAATAAACTGTGTTATTTTAAGCAAGGGCAGTCGAGCATTTGCCGAAGGTCCTTCTCTTTCTCTCTCCCTTTCTCCCATGCTCCTTCCCCCCCCCCTTTCTCGCTGCTTCAGTTTCCCCTCCCACCCCACTTTCCTTTACACAGCGGGATTAATCCATCAAACCGAATGGGGGGGAGGAGGAGGGCCAATGAGCCCGCACTCCAGTGAGCACTGAAGAGGCCCCCATTCATGGGTCAACAAAACCAGGGAGGACTCTTGGACTTAATCAGCCAAGGAGCGTTCCAGCCCTGGAGACAATTAACATCAAAGCGAAGCTGGAGAAAGAGGAGACGGGACAGCCAGGAAGCCGGGAAACCCACGTACAAATCCCGATTATAAAGGGAGGGAAGTTAGGAAGGAAGCAGGATGCTCCGTGGTCTGCAAGGGGAGCTAGTTCATGGCTGCCAATGGCAGCGGGCAACTGAGGTGCGAGGAAGAGGAAGGATTTGCTCAGGGTCAACATGTGGGGCAGCAGCATGACCTCACTGGGGACAGAGACCTAGTCTCCCAGCTTCTACCCCAAACTTCTCACTAGGACTGCCCTGGGGTCAGATCCCACACCATCAGCAGCTGGGGCATGTATCCCTTACACCGGTTTAGGTTTTATGAACATCAGTGAGACTCAGATTAAGAAGCAGCATGTGGCTAGGTGTTGCTAGCCTCCCACACCTCATTTTGAAGGCTGTTTCCAACAGTCTTGTCATAGTAGTGTCACAATCCACATAACTGAAAAAGCTTAACAATCCTTTATTATTACCTTTGGGCACTACATCAAAGACTGCATGCACCTAAAGATAATAATCATACTTTGCCTTCATAACAGATGGTTACTTGACTGCTAATGCAAACTGGCAGCAGTCCTGCTCAGGTTTGGAGTGCAAAAAGGGATCTGTGGCAAGAGCACGGGACTCACGATGGATTGTACCTGAGGAGGGACAGCCAAGCCTGGAAACAATCCTTGCACTGGGTTTGTTTACAGCTTCTTTTGAAAATAAAAAGCACCAGATGAAGTTATAGGTAAAGAGGGAGTAGCTCCTGCCTTTGTGGTTGTTGGCCCCCACATGCATGAGTGATTTGGACCAAAAAGAAAGGGGTGACACATGGCTAAGGGGAAAGGTAATGGCAAAGGAGTCTGCAGGGCAATTTTCCAAAACTTGTGCTGCGTGCTTCCCCCCTTCATGGGCCTCTCTCTGCAGAGATCTTTCCACACCTCAGGAGCACCATGAGGAAATGTTAGACTGCTAGTGAGCCTTTTCAGTTGCAATTTACCATATTCTTGAGTTACCATGGGGGTATTGAATGGAAAATGAGATCCATGCCACAGCTTGCCAGCGTATTCCTTCTTCTTGGCCCCAGACTGTTCAGACGTCTCCTTGCTGTGGCTCTGTGACAGGTAACGCTGTCACCAACCTGCAGCTACAGCTATTGTTGTGCTGAGATCTTACAGTCCATGTCAATGCATCATCTACAATGAGGTTAAGTGCAACCTCCTTACCATCACTTTAGCGCTGATGAAACATCACAGAGGTGCCAGAGACCTACTGGAGGGGAATGGGATCTCCAGGCACTACCCAGTTATCTCCAGATTCAGGAGACACAGCACACAGAGAGACACTGCCTGTCTTCCCTTTTTCTCCTCCATCAGCAAACCCTTGCCTGTTTGAAACAGTAAAGTCTTCATGATTGGGACTTTCTCCCACAGTGGGAAAGCATAAATCCTTAGATCTAAAAAGCTGGCATCATAATCTGACTTATCTAAAATATATATGGGTGGTACACCATAATGGTTAGGCTTAACTCCTGATTTAGGGGAATGGGGTTTCTGAATCAAGGTTTTTGTGGAAATTGTTTAGAGATATAATTCCATTAAGGACTGTGAACAGAAACCAGGGAAAACACAGTACAAAGACCACAAAAAGCTGGGCAAAAACATTGCTAACATGAGCTACATTTTCTACTTGAAAGAAGGGTTTCATATGAATTAAAAAGGGGAGAAGAAAAGCTTTATTAAATTGTGCTAGCTAGCCCAATAAAGTGCTATGTTTACATTCAATATTCACCCCAGAGTATATCACCCAATTCAGAGTAACTTTTGGAACATTTTGAATAGCTTTTATTTTCTTTTTCAGTATGAAAATGGTAGCTCTAGCCTTCTGTACACTCAAAGCACTAATCAACATAAGCCTTCCTGCTCAGGGGCAGGCGGCTGATGTACTTTCCTGGTGTTGATCTCCAAAGCTTTAAAGTGGGAGTGGATAAGGGCACAGAGGCAGGGCCAAGATCATCCCTCCAAGAATGGGACCCTCAGTGATGGGCTTATGTCAAGGTCATGGTCATGGACTGAGTAGAGCACAGGACCAAGCAGCACACCAGATCCTGCAGGAGTAAGTAAGATCTCTTACTGGAAGCATCAGCTGAGTCCCACTATCTCACGAACATGTAAGTGGCAGCCAGGGCAGGTCCATGCAGCCAGTTATTACACATAGGAGAAAGGGAAAGTGCTTCCCATTTCACGCCACATAAGTCTCCCGGCTTGGGTGTTGGTCTGGCAGAGTTTGACTGCTCTGACTGGGTTTGGTAGCCATGCAGCAGCTCTGCACAGGTGGGTTCATGCCTGGGCACATCAGTGGCAGGCAGACAGGCAAGGAGAAGGCAAGAGAGCACTGGCCTGAGAGAGCATCTCTTGGTGTATCAATTACATCTTAATTGCGGCTGTCTGGTCGCAAGGAAGAACAGGAAGGGGAGCAGAAGGCCAGCCTTGGCTTTTGTTTCATGCACTGAACTTTCAGGCTTCTCTTTCCCTTCTTCCATCCACCTCCTTTTGCTGATAGAGCCACCCACACACTCACATAGCGTGTGCTCTCAATTTCTTGTTTTGTCCTGTCATGGCTCTTCTCCAAGGGCTTGGAGAGTTTCTTGAAAGAGGAAAAGGGGGGAGCTGGGGTTGCACAGAGGTAAAACACTGTGCAGTGCATTCCTTCACCTTCTTCCTCCTTCTTCATCTTCCTCCTCCTCCCCCTTCTCTACGCAGTCTCCTGAGCATCCCTCCCTTTTCCTCAGCAGGTACCTGCAGAAAGTGACCTTGTCAACAAAACCCCAGCAGGATCGGCCTTTGGTCTTGCTCAGGCAGCTGGTTCTCATCAAATGTTCTCAATCACGGAAAATTCTTTCTCTCTCATCTAAAATATTTTATTATTGCTTTTCCTTTCTTTCATTTTCCTAAGGAGAAGGGAGGGAGTCTGTGTGCACATGTGCAGTGAACTAAAGAAAGGTAATTTAAAGCTTGATCTTATCATGCTGGTGTAGAAGGCTGTGTGTTAGCCAGCTGCTGTAACATTTATTACCTCTTACGCACCCACAGAATTATTGCTCATATTTTCATTCCCCCACTCCCATAGCTAGACTCCCTGAGGATGAGAAAGGACCCTATTTTTCTGAGCATGAGCCCCTTCATCTGCTTAGTTGCAGCTAAGTGATCACAGGATTTAAACTGACTTGGGTTACCCACGGTGGGAAGCCAAGAGGACTCATAGAAGCAGCTGAGAGCTGTGGCATTCCAGTTTTGCCCAGGTGCCACTGGTTTTGGAGGATGAGAGGAATTAATTGGCTGGATGGTTTGTCTGTATCCTCTTTCCTGGACTGACACATTTAAGACTACTGTCTGGTGACACATATAAAACCAGTGTCTGGGTTCTGCTAAATCCAGTGAGAACAGGTCAGCCTATCCAGACGGGGACTCATGCCAGTGTACATCCCTCCAGGGAAATGCACATGGGGAAGCTGAGTGCAGGGGTCTTAACAAGGGTTGAGCATTGTGCTTAGCCTCCCCATGTCATGGTGACCTGCCTTCTGGCTCATAAGCCCTGGCAGAGGATTCACAAGCTCTGCCAGTCCACTCCCCTGAGACAGAGGGACTGGCTGTCCTGCTTCTAACATTGTGTTTAACACATGTAAACTTGGTGATGGCTTGGAGACACAACCCTAGAGAAACCAAACAGGGCTGAAAGGTGAAACATTCAATATGTGAGGGAAGACATATGCCTTGGTCTTTGTCTGAGGCACCCCAGCCTTGTCCCATCTGCCTTGTGTGGGGTTCTTTTTCCCCAGCCAGATTTCTCCTTCACATTGAGCATATGTGATTTCAAACCTGAGGAGGTGGCTTGCTAGCTGGCTTTTCCTTGCTGACCTGCACCTCTTCAGCGCCCGAGGCTGTTACTTCTCACTGGGCAGCTCCATTGTCCTGGGGACCTCCCACTGGGTCAGAACAGAGGCTCTTTGATTCATACCTGAGCCACTGGGCTGGGCTGGACCAGGTGAGATCATCAATGTTTACCACAGGCTGCCAGCATTGTTTCCATTGGGAGATGCTGAAATGATCTGTATGCTCTAACAAGGAGGAACAGAGCTTTGTGTGTTTAGCAGCTAGCATGGGATTTTGTCTCTTCGAGAAGGGGGTACATGACCACATAAAACCACCTTTTTGCTGAGACTGACTCCTGACCTGAATGGCTTAGGTGATTCTAGGTCTTGTTGCAGAGCTGCCATGGCCCAAAATGACAGAAAAGGTTATGTAAATTTTCCCCGGTAATTGTTCAACCTCTACTGCTTTTGAAAAGACAAAGAAGACATGAAGACCCCTTCTCTCTAATGAGCAAATGCCTGCACTTGATTTTCTCCTCTGGAATTTCTACTCTGCCTCTGCTGTTTGTTTCTGCCCAGTTGCCTGGCTGTGGCCTGGTGCAACGCCTGCAAAGTTCCTCCTGGGACAAGAGACACGTTTCTCCTCACAGCTCATTAGTAGGAACTGACATATCATCTTCAGCCATCTGAGAAAGTATCCTCCTCATCTCCTTGCTTGCAACTGGCTTGTGAACAGCTTTCCTGCAGGGTTGGATGGCAAAGGATTCTGTCTGAAACTCTCTTGCCTTAATGTAGGCACTTCAGAAAGAAATCAATTCTGAGTCCTTCACAGCAGGGATGCAGCACTGGAAGGGATGTCCTGTTTTACCGCATCTCATCCCTTGCTGTTGTCAGCAATCGCATCATGCAATCTTTCACACAAATATGAAGCTTAAAACAATTCTAATAAGTTTTAAGATTCTCCCACTACCCCAATTAGTAGGCCCTTCCAAAACTTGACAGCTCTGAGGTTTAGACCATTCTTCTTATTTCCAGCCTCAATTTATTCCTGGCTGAAGCACGACCACTTGTTCTTGCGCCAACATTGTTCCAAGGCTTAAATAGCTCTGCTTCTTCCCTGATGCTTATCCCTCTGATGTGTTTACCAAGAACAATCATATCCATTCTCAGCCTGCATTTCACTGGGCAAAATAAATCAACAGTCTCCTGCCCAGCAATAGGCACTCTTTTCCTCTGACCATCCTACTAGCCTTTGTCTGCATATCCTCTTTTCTCAATTCTTCTCTTTCCACTGTGGATGGTGAGAACTGGAGACCATTCTCCATCACCTGCATCCTGAGCAGGATCCCAAGCAGCACTTGGCTTTTAGCTGGCCAGAGAAAGTCTGAGTGTGGGGATGTTTATCAGCACAAACAGCTCTTCCCAGCGGATTCTGTTTTCAACCCTTGAGCACTGCATGGAATTCAGCCTTGTCTTGGGATAGTCTCTTAATGCTGCTAAGGAGCCAGCAGTCCTGCTCAGCTCTGAAGCTGTTGTTGCTCTGCTGCTGATAAAACATGCAAGACTTGTTTGCACAACAGTAGGTATAAAGTTACTCTTGAGGTTTTGACTCATTTGGTGGCACTAGCTGTTAAAATTGGCTCTCAGATTTCCCAGCCTAGTGAGGCACCCTGAGCTGTATCACTGGATAGCTTTAGCAGAAGGTTTTGTTTATCTGGTGGTTTTCTTACAGGGTCCACACAGATTTTTCTTGGGATGCTTTCCTGGACACTGCATTCCTGTCAACAGGATATTGAGAGGCTCAAATATAATTACATTAGTGTGGGTGTGCTTTTTACATAATTTAGTATGTATCTGATCATCTACGTCATTATCAACACTTAATTTTTCTCTTATAAAAGGTGTGCAGAGTGTGGATAAGAGATTTTAGACTAGGATGTGCTGCAGCAGAAAGAAACAAGTCTCTTTTTCAGTTAAGCCAAACCTGGGCTTCAGGAAAAACATAAGCCAGTTTTGGCTGCTCAAATTATATGAGCCATGCTCCTAATATTTTTTAACTTTGTGACTCAACTCTTCTACACAGGATACTCTATTAGTACCATGCCCTTTCAATTTGGGAAAATCAAGCAGCTATGGAACTAAAGTGCCACATTACTAAGGAATGTTACTTAACTGGTGACAGAAGAAGTGACTAGCTGGAAGGGAGAGATGCATGAGCTGCAGTCCTTGGGGCCAGAGTCTTCCTCTGAATGCCCCTCAGCAGCTCTTACTTGCAGTCTCACATTATTCTTCTCACTCTTACAAGGGTTCTGTAAAGAAATTTAGTGGGTTTTTTTTTTCCCCTACATCTTATTTTGGCCCGCAATAGACCTTTGTGGGTAGATGTCTCTAGGACTGCAAACTTATGCATCACCACGGTGATGGAAGTTTGGAAACAGTGGGGCGTGATATTAGGAGAGAGGAGTTGGAGGGTACCATTCTTCCTGCACTCTTTCTGTCATCTCAGAACCTATGGGTTACAGAAATTTTTCCTTACTGGTAGCTGTCTATCACAATCACTGAGTTGGTCATTTCTGTTTTGTACAACTCCTCATGCCTTGGTCTTAATCCTTTGATCTGGCTTTCCTAAGTCCCAAGATCTCATCAAACACCAAGTTGTATAGGAGCAGAACAACACAGAGATCTGCCTCTTGATGGATTTACTTCCTGTTTGACAAAACAGAACTCTCTAACAGAGCACCTGTGGCCCAAAACGTTTTGGGTACCTCCTGGTGCCGGGCAAGTGCCACTGTTGACCCTGGCATGCTTTGTGTCCACACAGGGAGGCTGAGGTATAAGAGAAAACAATACTCAAAAACCTAAATGGCTCTTTTTTTCTCCCTGAAGTCTTTTGTTCCTGAAATCAAAGAACAGTAAATCAAGGGGTTCTTCCTTAAATGAACCTGAAGTGCTCTTTGTCTAAAAAAACTCCAAAACACCAAACCAACCCCCAAAACAACCAAGTCCCCAAGTCCCCAAAAGGAAGAGGAGGAGGAAAAGATGGGACCTCAGAGAGGATTCATTAATCACATTGCAATAGACCTGGTACAAATGTTCCTGTGTTCAGCCCACCAAGCAAAGCACAGCACCATAATGGACTGACGGGCCACATGTGATAGGAGACAGAACACAGCTGACTTGGAGGAAATATACTCTCTCTGGTACATATAACTCATGCTTGATCCCTGCCCTGGCCTCCCTTGGTCCCTCCTGCCAAAAAATCAACAAGCCAGACCAAACCTGTCATGGTCTGTAAGTCTTCAGCTCTCCCTTTATTTTAATGTGGTGCACACAGTCTGGTTTCCCAGCACTTAATGCTTTGCATAGTGCTAAAAAACCGTTAGTTTTCCAGCTCTTGGACTGTGGCTTCCCACTTGGCTGTCCAACGAGTGCCCTGGCCCCAGACAGCAAGAAACTGGAAGGAGGGGAAAGAAAGGGGCAAGTGTTTCTCCACAGCTAGACCTTTTGCAGATTTCTGGGGGGCACTCCTTACTGAGTTGCCTAGGAAGACCCAGCACTGCAACACTCAAAAGTCCTGAAGACCACTGCAGAGGGGCCCATGCCCTGAAGCAATCGGGCATGGGCAGAGGTGAGCATTAGGATCCACGGGATAAAGCCAACCAGTGGTGGTTGTGCAGCTGGAGGCTAGGCAGACCTAGTCCCACATGGATCAGAGGCACGTCAGGTTGTGTGCTCATCTCCTTGGGCAGAGGCTGCCTGGTGCTGCTGCTGCTCTGCCTGCACACTGATCACAGCACAAGAGCACAGTCAGTCCCCAAAACCTCACTGTCAAAGCATCTTCATTGACACCCAAGTGTTTTACAGCTCCTTCCTTAGTTCCCCAAGCAAGCAGGTCACAGATGATAGAAGAAAACAGCTCACAAGTCACGCAGGGGCCATGTCCTCCATCTGCAAACAAGGGAAATAGATGGCAGATGATGTTTAAAGCCAGGTTCTTCTGTGGTTTACCCCAGAAAAAAGACTATTGGACTGCAGAAGACTGAAATGCTGCTGCTGTCAGAAATGGACTCAGGATGTTCACTCTGCATTCTCTGGTGAGTACCCACAAGCAATAAGATTGTAAAGATGCTAAATCAAGGTCTTACCTGTGCTCTAACGATCTGCAAAGCAATTATACTGTTGTATTCTGTGCACCCAGGTACCCATCTGCCAGTATCCCAGGGCCTCGGTGAATGCAGAGGCAGGTAGGCACCTCGCCCCTGGTCCCCAGCAGGCACAGAAGCCCACAGCATGATGTGATTTGGGCACACAAGGGTGGGATATGTTATTTTTCTCTTCCTTCTTTTTTCCCTTCTTTGATTTCTCCTTGTTTCAGGAAGACTCTCTTTGGGACTGTTTTGTCCTTTGTTTTAAGGGAAAGACACATCAGGAACTCCAACAGGCTTTGGAGCAGCCAACACCTGGGTGGTGCATTGTGTTTAAAATGGTCTCCAAAAATAACTAGGACTGCAAAAGGGGAAAAATTAATATGGATAATTAACTGGTTTCCATTTCCAAGTGCTTCAGAGACATGAGCTAATCAGTCTGTAGGCACATACAAGCACACACAGTGTCTGTAATTAGTTTGGTCTCCTATTTCTTTGCCTCTTCCTCCAGCAGATTGCCCACCGAGATCCCTATCAGACAGAGCAGGTCTCTTTCTGCCGCTTTTGCAGAGGCCTGGCGGTCTTGCCTCTGCTCAAAGTGCTCTGTCTCTCTGTCAGCGTGTATGCCTGTCTGCCTGTCTACTTCCCTCCCCTGCTAGCCACGATCAGATTTCATAAAATGAATCACAGTCTAGTGGAAACTCCCTCTGACCTTTGCCAAGAATTGCAAAGTTGATGAAAATGGGAGTCACAGCCAAAGGGAATTAGCAGGGTACCTTACCTGTGGGTTCCCATTGCAGCCAGTTGTTTCAGGTTGTCCTGTTTCCACTTTCAGCCTGGCACCTCTCCTCTACCTGCAGCACCTTTCCCAGGATTATCATCTTGATTACTAGATGCCACACCACACCTCCAGGGCTTTCCTGGCAGCTGTGGGTTACTTGATTCATTCTTTCCGTCAAGGTATTCCCTGTTTGCTTGTTATTTCAATGAAGAGGACACGACGAGGCCAAGCATCCATCTATCCAGATCACCAGTATGAGTTTAAACATCTCTGTTCCCAGTTGGAAATTTGCTAGCTGGTACAGTTCTGCCCTTGAACCTCACATCCCTCTCTGACAGCTTCATTGGTCTGCTGGTTTAATCACATGGTCTATCAGAGCAGGAACCCTCTGACCGAGAACCATGAGTCCTCTCATAGAGTGTCTGTGGAACCCTAGGCAATATTACTTTGCTTCTCTGACCTTCACTTTCTCCACCAGCAAAACGTAAATTTCCTCTTGTAAATAGTTTGAGAAAGACACTGTATTTAGGGGTGAAGGGGTATCTCATGATGGAGAGGAAGCACTGCACGGTCTCCTTGGGGCCTCTAGCACAAAGAAAGAAGGTTGCCTCATGCCATCCTCAAGCTAACCCCCAAGGCCTTAGTAACAATCTTTTCCTCAGCCCCAGGCTGAGAGGCTTGAAGCAGAGGTCCTGAGGGGGCTGTAGCACTGTAAGTCTTCGGATTCTCAGCCCAGACCAGACCGGGATAGGCAGATTATTCTGAAGAGTTACTGAGAGGAAAGCCCTCATCCTGTCAGCCTTGGCGTTTCCTCTCCATAGTCACCAGGAACGTGCTATGGAGTGTCATCGTGGCCCTGCAGGAGACACCCAGTCAGATTCCTGGCTGCTTGAGCACTTTGCTGAAGTCTCTTTATGTCGATGCTCCCATGTCGAGAAACAGGCCTGCACTTTAGGCAGTTCTAGGGAGGCCACTGAAGGGGAGCCCCTAGAGGCCTGCACGTTGACAGCAAGCTCTTCATCACAGTGGCTCTGCAGTGGGGTCCCAGGGCTCCTAGACTGGACAGCATGCATGATTCCCTTGGGATTCCCGGAGCATGGGGATGTGGGGAGGCTGTAACCCCATCTGGCTGCTCGTGCAGCCTCCCCAGGCAACACCATAGAATCATAGAATCACCAGGCTGGAAGAGACCCATCGGATCATCGAGTCCAACCGTTCCTATCAAAACACTAAACCATGTCCCTTAGCACCTAGTCTATCCGTGCCTTAAACACCTCCAGGGAAGGTGAATCAACCACCTCCCTGGGCAGCCTGTTCCAATGCCCAGTGACCCTTTCTGTGAAAAACTTCTTCCTGATGTCTAGCCTGAATCTCCCCTGGAGGAGCTTGAGGCCATTCCCTCTTGTCCTCTCTCCTGTCGCTTGGGAGAGGAGGCCAGCTCCCTCCTCTCCCTCCCACCAGGTAGGTTGCAGGCTGCACAGGAGCAAGGTCAATGTACCATACCCCATATCCTTATTCGCCAGACTTCACTTCTCCTTGCTCTTCCCCTTCTGCCCCTTGTTCATCCCCTTTCCTCCATCTCTCTCTTTCCTCCCTAAGCCTCTTACTTTTCTCATCCCACCTGCTCTCACCAGCCTGTCCCCCTTCCCTCTTCTTTTCTCTCCTCTCCACTTCTGATCTACATTCAATCACCCCATATGGCTCCTTTTCTCCTGGAAGCCAAGGAGGACATATGAAGCCCCCAGAAGAAGCTCAGGCTAGGGTTCTGGTTCCCAGCTCTCATCTCCCAGCTCCACAACAGGAAAGCTCAAGCGCAGGCTGATCCAGGAGCTGGTGATACCCAGTGGTGCAGCAGCTCTGCCTTGCATCCCCACCACAAACACGAGACTTCTCCCAGGAGCTGGGAGCAGCCCTGAGGCACGCGTGGAGTCTCTGTTGGGAGAAGGCAACGTGCCTCTGCTGCCTGCCATCCCACACACGGCCACCTCTCCTTGGGGGACAACCACAAACCCTTATCAGGATTCAGCCTCTTGCTGTGAGGAGGAGGGATCGTTTTCCTTTCTGGGTCTCCCCTGTTCTCCCTCTAGCCTTCTGCTCTCCCCTCCCCTCTCATCCATTTCCTTTGACACTGGTCCCAGGCCCACTGCCAAGTCTCAGATCCATTAGCGAGGTGCCTTGCTGACTGAAGCACAAATCAGGACAGATCCGGGTGCAATTAGCAGCTTCTAGCACCTCATCTGGAAGTCATTAGCTTGGCTTTTGGGGGAGGGGATCTTGGGTTGGGAGAAGAAGAGAGGAATCAGAGGGAATGTATCTTATAATAAATAAGATATTTCTACCACTCTTAGGAACCGCCATCTAGCATCCAACAGCAACATACAAACAGATGTGCAATAGCCATCTGCAAAGGACATAATTTCTGTAGCAAGTCAGTGTGACCCATAGACCTTTCTTCCCAGAATGATATGGTTTTCAGGTCCAAGAATGTACCAAGATGGCACGAAGGTGTGCAGTTAACCACAGTTTGTGAGTGGTGTCCCTCCTGGTTTTCCTTCACAAACCGAGTCTTGGGGTTATGGTGTCTGCAAGTACACTTTGGTCTATACTGCCCTCCTTTTCCTTTGATGCTCTGTTCCATCTGTCTCCCAGTGTATGATGATCCCTAATAGTGTGATGATGTGTGTGACTCACACTTGTAGAGCCAAGATAGACTAGCACGTACTAGTTACGATGGCCCATATGTGTGTTGTAGGCGCAAGTCCCAGATAATATATACTATATTATAGTCACGCGAGGACTCTATACGAAACATATTTGCCTTAGTTTTCTTCACCCAGCCTGGTAGGTACCTTTGAGAAAATCCTTGTTATTGCTCTCTGCAGAGATGCAAACCAACTCCTGCTCCCTTGGCAGGTTGCTCCAATCTACAGTCAGGATGCATGATGTACAGGAAGCTGTGATTCTTGGTCAACCACGGTCCCAAACTAATGGGACAGAGCAAGTGTAGTCATAGTAGAATCATAGAATCAAAGAATAGTTAGGGTTGGAAGGGACCTTAAAGATTATCTAGTTCCAAACTCCTGCCATGGGCATTGTGGCCTTTGTGTTCCCAGAAATGTCCTACTCTTTCATGGGCAGAACAGTACTGTCACAGAACATGTCTCTGAGGGTTGAAGCAATTGCTGACCATTAGAAAATGTGAGCTTGAAAGCATCCTTTTGCTCCAGAAAAAAAAGGCTGGCAACCAGTACACTTGTCCCCTGTCATCTCTTTAGAAAAACACGATGTGCATTTTCCTTTAATTTGTCCTCCATTACCTACCTAATGAAAGGGATCAGAGTCAGTCTGTTCATTACTTCTGTGTTTGTTTTCTGTTGGATCTCAGCTTTGGGGAGAAGGCAGCATGGGACTAGGGGAGCTGAAGGATGTCCTGAGCCTCACTACAGTGACAGAGCAGTCTGCTGGGAAGTGGGACGCTGGGGGCAATGGGGAGCCACTGGCAGCAGGTGGCTGGTGTGCCTCTGAAATGGTGCATGTTGAGCTTGGAGCATTCAGAGGAAAACCCAAACACCAATCATGGTCTCCTTGTGCAGGAGAGCCCACTAGTTGGCAAAGCAAGAGGAGTCAGCTTTTATTTATGCATCTGAGTATGATCCCAGTACCCCGACACTTGATGCCCCTTGCTACAGCACATGCAGGCCATTATGCTTCTGGGGCCACCTGCTGAGGGCCAGGGGCTGGGGAATCCAAGGCTTCCTGTGAGCCAGTGATCTCATATTATTCCTGCACAGGTGGCAGCTGGAAGTAGCTGGAAACTTCTCTAAGAGTAAATTTTCCTATACTGCTTGTTACCAGACCATGGTCTGTGAAGCCATGCTGGTTAGTGAGCTCATGGAAAGTGACCTGCACCTGGGCTCAGGGGTCATCCACCTTCTGAAGATTTCCAGCCATGAAACCATGGTGACATAGTGGTGGGGGTGTCTGGAAGCAGTGCTAATGGCCGATAACATTCATTAGTTCGAATAGTTTGGGATGAGTTCTTATATTCTGTGTTTTCTGCTGGTTTTCTCCTGGTAGACACATATACATAGAGGCAAAGGTGGTTTATCCTGCCAAGAGAAATAGGACTGGCGATGGATAATGTTAGGATAACTTAGTAGGACAGTGAGATGACTGGAGGGACCCTCTGCAACTGCCCTTTCTACTTTTGGTACAGGGAGGTAGAAATGCAAGGCATGAGAGAAAGCCTGCACCTCTTCTTGCCCCATCCAATGCCACTCCTGAGTAAAATATGTCAGGAAAGGTTGAAAATTACCCAAAGCCAGGACCACCAAAAAAATTCCTGTGAGGACACAAACTGTGACCTGAACCCTTTCAGCATCCTTGTTCATCCACTCAGTGTGACGAGGTGTCCCTGTTGTACTCCATGTTTCCAAACACAAGTAGTTGGACACAGAATGCCTGGAGAAGAATAGTATAAAACAGCATCCAGGAACTCTCTCCATCTGGGGAACACCAGGTATGTAGGAGTGGGGAAGAAAGCAGGGAGTGACCATGCAATGAAGGGGTACAAACGCTGCAGTGGCAGGAAGCGCACACCATGCTTGGTGCTGCTATGTAGGAACAGGGGGTGAGGGAGGCTGCATGCCCTGGGAGCTGCAGAACTGAGCATCTACTCTCCCTCTGGCTGTGAGTGGCTGTGCCTTGCCTCTACACACTTGGAGGCAGAGGAGGACACCCGCACACGCTCTGCTGGTGGCTGCCTGCACGTAATCCCTTCTTTTCCCGGCTGGGGTGGAAGGAGAAGGCCTGGTTTTGGTTAAGCCTTCAGTCACACAAAGATGCCTTTCCTATTACTCTTTTGTTTTTCCATCTAAGAAACGTTCCCATTTAACTCTTCCAACTCTCCCCTCACAGTATAGACTGCCCTGCCTGAGAGCTGGCCCAGGTCAAAAGCAACTGAGGAACAAGGGGCAGTTGTTGGACCCCTGGGCTGTAAACACTTGTAGCCCCTTGTAGAGGGGCTTTGGGAACCTTGGTGCACAGGAAGGATGACACCTTTGAGAAGAGGTAGGAGGCCAGGATGAAGATAATCCAGTGGTATAGTGCTGAGCATGGTAGAAATACTTAAAGAGTCAGTCATGGCATTATCATGATTGAATTTGGCTCCAGACTCCAGAGGGGGAGTGGGGGAGGCGGAAAAGAAAACATGCAAAGGCCTTTTCAAAACCCACGACCACAAGAAAAACTTCCTATAAACAAATCAAATGGAAATATTTTTTTAAGTTCTATAAACATTCCCCCTTGAAGCTTTCAACCCAAATATTGCATCACTGTGCTAAGACATAAACAAATCTTGCAGTGAAAGAGATGCACACCAACAATAGACTAGCCTGTTTGCCTTGTCTGGGTTGGGAGAGGTGCAAAAAATAAACAAACAGGGCAAAGAGTGACAAGCAGAAGAGAAATGTTTGAGGAGTCCTTGTTTGAATATTCAAGCAAGGGAGGAACACCCCTCCCCCCAAATCCCACTGAGGGAAATTCAGCTCCTTCAGTGTACTCAGAAAATCACAGGTCTGGCAGGTCATAGGACACCAGCCAGATCTGTCTTTCAGAAAGCAAGGTAGCTTCTGGATTTTCCTTAAATATATTACTGGAAAATTATATATGACTTGAACATTTTTTGGCTAGAGATATATTTATTTATGCAGTGATTGTAATGGTGGTAGGAAGAACAAGACCAGCCAAGCTGTGCTGTGTTTTGTATTGATGTTGTGCTTCCTCTGTGGGGAGCCCAGCCACTTGCCCATGGATGGCTGTTGCCCTCTGAGCAGCAGTTAGCAGGCTTTCAGTAGGAGGCAGGGGTCTGGGACATAGCTTTTAGTTGGTAAGAAGAATCTTTAGAGGCACTCTAGGAGGAAGAATTTGGCACCAAGTGAGAACATATGAAATAGCTCACAAGAAACACACTCCCAAGAAACAGTGGCATTAAGGGGATGTTGGGGTCCTCAGGACTGTCATTTGCTCTATCTTCATGGGGTGTATGTACTCCTAATCTGGCTCTATCCTCCCCACCCCGCCATTTCTTACATTTTTGGGATATACTGTGACCCTGCAGATGGAGTACCTTGGTGATAGCACACAAAGAGAGCTGCCTCCAGTCCCTCATTTTGCTTCTGTGGCAGGGAGAGCCCTGTCCCTGTGCGGGAGAGCTGCACAAGGATGGGCTGAGGTGGAAGCAGTGGCAGAGGCAGGTGAGGGATGGGCTGGTACACACCGTTGACTTGCAGATATAATAAAGTTAGATAATTGTTATTCTATTCAACCTTAAATGTTAAAGCTTAAATATCAGCAATTGTTAGCCCCCTTACCCCCTAGCCCTGCATCACCATAGCATGACTGCACTTGGCAATTTTGGGACCACTCAGTGTCATGTGTTTAGTATGAAAAAAACATGCTGGGACCAATATTTGGCTCATCCCTCATACAGACACTGTAAGACCTAACAAGCGTCTCCCAGCTTTGTCTCTCTCATAAAAAGAAAGAGGCGAGGAGCTGCACAAGTCACTCTGGTGGAAAGGGATTTCATTCTAGTTCCAGCTCATGCAAGAGACGCTGTAGAAAGGGCCACCAAAAAATAATGCTGCTTAGCAGCTCAGTCTCACAGGAAAGTTTCGCTACTGGAAAGCTAGTATAAATTGAAATCTCTTCAACAGATGAACTGCCTCTGTATTCTACTGAGATGAAACAGAAATACAGTTCTGCTTGATGTCTCAGCTGAAGTCACACTGGTCAGCCAGTGCAACAAGCAGAAGCAACTACAATTTCTCTGGTGTCTTAATGTCTTCCCTTCATGAGTCCTCCTGGCGCCGAGCTGTGCTACTCATGGTCCTCACAATCAGTAACCCTGGCTGAGCTGCCAGCAGGGCTGTAGGGAATGGCAAACCTTCTGAGACCATTTGATCTCCCTAGACTCTCGACAAAAGCTTCTCCATGCATGCTTTAGTCTTCAGAAAACGACTTCAGGTGCTGCTGCGAGAGCTGATTTACGAGGGGAGACTGAAAGAATAAAGGGCCTCACACACTTCTCATGTTACATTGCATCCATGGTGGTGTGAATTTAGGGGCATTTATGCCCAGCTAACTGAGGGGGAATTGGGCCCAGACCTGGTCTATCTGTCTGGCCAACAGACAGGATCAAATGCTGAGAAGGAGCAGTCTAAAAATATTAGAATCAGAAGCAAAGGGACAAACAGTAACGGAGTAAAATTTAAATACTAGAGAAAAAAAAATTGCAGCTGATATCCATTCCCTAAGCCGTTGTTCTGCCTCCCATAAGAATCTGCTAGGTATGGCTTACGTCAGGAGTGGGGATTAAAAGGGTTTTGGGTTTAGCACAGTCTGGCACACAGCAGGCAGACTATATCATGAGTATTTTGAGCGCTGATGACTTTCAAGACTTCAGAAGTTTGTGTGCAAGTGGATTACAGCATCCTTCTCCAAATTCCCACCCATACACTCACGCCTCATGCAATATCTAACACATGCAGTCAAATGAAATGGCAACAAATAAAAGCAGCTGACAGAAAGGAAAAATGCAGGATTTCAAAGCTTGGCCTGATCTTTATTTGGCTGCAATCGTAGGCTGCTGTGTAGTATCACTTCATGAAAGAATCCATGGATTTCTTTTTTCTTCCTTGAAAGGTTAATTTGTTCTTTGGTTTAAAAAAAGGATCATAAGCACTATGCTATATAACCTTTTAAAGCTAACCCTTGTTCTCAGAATACTGTAAATTCATATAATAAAATCATAGAATCATAGCATAGTTTGAGTTGGAAGGGACCTTAAATATCATGCATTTCCAACCCCCCTGGCATGGGCAGAGACACCTCCCACTGGATCAAGTTGCTCAAAGCCCCATCCAGCCTGGCCTTAAACACCTCCAGGGATGGGGCTTCTGTGACTTCTCTGGATAACTGGTTCTCTTATCTCACTACCCTCAGAGTAAAAACTTTCTCCTTAATAATTAATCTAGATCTCCTCTCTTTCAATTTAAGACCATTACTCCTCATCCTATCCCTGCAACTCCCTGGTAAAGAGCCCCTCCCCAGCTTTCCTGTAGCCCCCCATTAAATACAGGAAGGCTGCTATAAGGTCTCCCTGGAGCCTTCTCTAGGCTAAACAAGTCCAGCTCTCTCAGCCTGTTGATTCTTGCTCAGTTCCTGAGTACCATGGCCTTCGTATCAACTGTGATTCTCTTTCTACAAGGAGACTTGGTTCCTAAAGTTTCAAAGAAATGACCAGCAAGTGCTTTGCTACCCTGCTCTTTAAAATGTAATAGAAGCATACATGTGCATGGCCTAATATGAAGATGAAACAAGGCATATGTGTATGGAGGCACAGAGCTGTAAGAGCAGCTCTTTCTGCCTCTTACACAGCCACCAGATTGCCATATGGTAACAGGATTCAGTAGGGTGACAATATTCAGTATTCACCATGTAAAAGTAGAAAGGAGGGTATTGAAAGGATACTGCAGATAGGCAATGCATAGCCAGACTGACCCAAAGGACAGGGACTTAAAACAGTTTAGAGTGTCTGCAAGGGTTGACACCAGAGAACTGGAGATGCTGCTGAGGATGATTTAAAGGTTCATGGTAGGAATACTGAATAAAAAAGGGGAAATAGCAGGTTGGTAACATGATGTTCTGGGAAATGTGTGTGTCTAACTGAGTTAGACAAGAACAGAGAAAGGAGCAGCCCCATCTTAGGGCAGTGTCTCCTGCAGGCTCCCCTGGTTGGGCTGGGTGCAGAGGCAGAGCTGGAGAAGGTAGGTTTAGGGAAGGCGACACCTCTGACATGGCTTGGGAGGTCAAGAATGGCTAGCTGGCCTCTCTGGGGAGAGAGGGTAGTTATCCCAGGTGCATCTGCAGGAGCTGGGGGCTTGCACCAACCTTCCTTTGGCCCCATGAGCTCTCAGCTGACCACAGCATCCCAGGAAGCACCAGCTTGTGCCCAGGGCTGGAGGCTTCCCTGCAGGCTGAGCCTGGAGCAAGACCTGCCAGTGCTGTGGGGGCTTCCCCCATGCTCCCCTCGGTGCCTGGCTGTCTCCAGGCCCCGGCTACCAGCCTGGGATGTGGGTTAACAGATTTTTTCCACGCTGTTTCTCCAGGATCCCTGACAGAGCCCATCAGAGCTGCCTTTTATCAGCACTGCACGCCTTAGTGAGCCTGTCATGACTCACACACAATGTGCTCTGTACCAGATTAATCCGGCTGGCTTTCATGCTCAGGATGTGGGCGATGGGCAGGGTGGAGGGGCATGGGGACAGATGCAGGGCTAGCAGGGGCTCAGAAGACTGCAGAACCCCAACCTTTTAACTTGCTGAAGTTAAGATCTTGTTTGAGGGCTGTTTCAGGGGACAGGGGAAGAACAAGCCATAAGCAACGAAAAAGAAGGAAAGGCAACAGGTGTGTGGGAAAGTGATGAAGGAGGAGAGATTATAGGTAAATAATAGGTGAATAACTGGCCTACAACAAAGAAAGAATGTGATGTAAAGGGAGATCTGTGTGCCTTAAAATGTAAGCTCCCTTGTTGATAGACATGACAGGTAGCTATTTCACATAAATGTAATTACTCAGGGACTGTTCCCCAGCTAAAGGGATCTTTTCAGCCTTCAGCATTAACCTGGAGCACCTTTAAGATACATCCCTATCTTGACTGTTGATGGCTGTGAGCCCCCAATAATGTACTTCAGATTAAGGGAATCGGCAAGAAGTGTGAAATCCTCAACCTGGTGAAGTCTGTATTGATGGGAATAAGACTCCCATTGACTACTGTAGCACGTTTCCATGCCGAGTCTCCACAGAGAAGAGAAGAGAAGTGATTAATCTAGCAGGAGAAGAAATGAACAGCTTTTTCCAACAAACCTTGGCAAGCCTGAAAACAGACAGCAGTGGAAACGGATCGGTAGAAGCCACCTAACATGATATTGTATAAATGTCTCACACTTCTTACCATAGTTCCTAGCTGAAGATGAGATGTGCACATGCCAAATATCCCACTGATTTTCCATGAGCTGGTGATGTTGCAGATGTGTGCATATACAGAATGTGAATACATTATCTGTATACATATATATATATACACACACATATGTATATACATATATATATCCTCCAATGTGAGATTCACAATATTCATTTGAAATTATCTACTCTATTTCATTTTACCTATGAAAGCCCTATTTTCAGCATCTACTGCCTAAGTTCCCATCTCCGCTTGGGTGAACTGCTTTTTTATAGCATCCTATCCTATCTATCCACAGCACATGCATCCTAAAGTTTCCAAATCATTTTCCACTCAAGGAAATAAGTTCACCTGCTGCTGAAATGTCTTCTCTGGAGTAAAACACAACACTTACTTAGTAGCACATAGCAACATTGTCACAACAAAAGATGACAGGCCTGGTCTTGTTTTAATGCCCTCTCCATCAAGGGAGCATTTCCTATCATGACTCTGAGATGCATTTTGTTCATGAACGCAAAGGCAGGAGAGCACGTACTACCTCTTCCTGCACACATAGGTTTCATGGTGCTCTTGTATCCAGTTTCAGGACTTCCCCCACCCAGCACCTGCAGTGAGGTATATGGTCATGACTACAAACATGGTTGCATCAGTTTTCACTGTATGAAAAGTTTTAAACTGTAGAAGAGTTGTTGCTAAGTTCTGAGGATGGAAAGCAGGATCTTAGCGGGGGGAAAGGCTATTTATTTAGGACTCCTTACCCAAGGCAAAGGTTCTACACATTGCATTTAATAATTTACAGTTAACAAGACCTTTTCTTAAAAAAATACGTCCTCTGTCCAAAATGTCGAGTGATATTGTAGAGCATTGCACAAACACAAGAGGATCTAACTGCTGATCCCTGAACATTTTAAGGCAAGGAAACAAATAAGTCATTTCATAGGCCTGGGAGCCCACTGACTATCCAAATACTTCCTATAAATGAACTGACAAGAAACAGAATGGTAATTCTTTACATCATCTCCTGTAGATACTTATCATAGAGCACAGGTACCGCTGTACCCATATGTAGCATGTTTTATGCCAATGTACCTACCAATGTGTAAAAGGAGAATGATACCTTTGTGGGGATATGTTTCTTTTATAGCTTTTTACCATGTCTGAAATAGGAATTGTACTAGTAAAACCACCCTGTTGCCAAACCCTAGCTGAGAGAAGACAGAGCTAGCATTGGATCACAGAGATTTATTTTACTTCAGAATACATACGTTGCCCCTCGTGTGTGTTCATGTTAGCACGTGAGGGGTAGTGTATGCATTCTAAAACAAAATAATCTCAGTGAACATACAATGTTTCTGTCTGATCTCAGGGTGACATCATCACAACTAAGTCTATGTCCCTGACTTGGACCCTAGTGGTAAAACTAAACTGACATCAAGTTGGTTTAGTTTATACCAGCACAGATTTCCTAATATAGACAGGCCCTATCTCTTGTCCTCCCATCCCACCCCCCCCCTCTTTAATTTGGCTCTCTTGAGTGTTGATGACTGAATCACTTCCCCTTTGTTTCTCTAATTTCTTTCCTAATCTTCTGCTCCTGAAAGATGCTTAGTTCCTGAATCCCTGTACAAATACACTTTCCTTTCTAAGCTTCTTACCAGCCAAACAAGGTTTTATTTGTTTATTTAATTTGACATGCCGAGAGAGAAATGATCCCATTTCCTATGGATTATCGAAGTAACAAATAGCTTTACAAGAGAGTAAACAAAGAAAAACTCATGCTGAAACTCTTTTGAACCAGGGGCTTCCCATTCATGTCCCTTCCTAATGGAAGCCTTTTTCTTCTCTCTGCTGCACGCGGGATGATTTTCTGGTCGCTTTGGACCATGGCCACTGCCCTCAAACAAGCCTAATGCTGGAGCTGAGCTATTCAACACCTTCTCATCCTTGCTTTCACCATACTCACTATGAATTTCCCACAATATGGACAGACAGCTTTGAACTCACTCTGTGAATGAGCATTTTCTTCATCTTTGGTTCTGCAGCCCAGTTAATATCATCAATTTACCTTTTTTTTTCAAGGATTCAGCGCTAGAAAGACATGGTGGTGAGCCCAGGAACCTCCATGGAGGTACGGATGCTCCTTGATATTTGTTGAGTTTTGCCTAACTCAGGCACAAAGCGTGGCCACCTGCAAGCATCGCTCTGCATGTGTCTCCTGCAACACGCACTTCTTGAGAAAAATAAACAAAACAACAAAAAACAGGCCTGACCCTGGGCTAAAATTCAGAAAGACTTGGAGCCAGGGGTGCTGATAAGCTCCCCTCAGGATGACAGACCCCAGTGGTGTGCAGCTCACATTTTTTTGGGGCACTTAGGTTTGGTGGCTGGGGCCTGGATGGCTACCTCCTGCCCCCAACATCACTTTCTGTTTATTACTCCTGCTGTAATTGGGAGGCATGTGTGGATGAATTAAACATAGCAGGACGGATGAGAAAACTCTCCCTCTTTGCTGGCTGAATGAGCAAATTTAACTGAGCCTGTTACTCACTGAGTATCGTGCCGACGTGCCAGGGTCCGGTTTCCTTTGAGCTCGCCCTTTCATGCGGAGTCCCTCCATGCCCCCCGCCTTGCTCCGCACAATATCAAACAGCTGGAGGTTCTACAGGCCTGAGGAGGAGCTTTTGCATCCAATGGCAGTAGCAGTGGGAATTTTGCCTGGGATCGGAGAGGGATGGGGCCAGTCCGGGCAAGCTGATAACTGAGGACTGGGGGGCTCTGGCAGCTCCGTAGGGGAATGGGTATCCCCACCCCCAAAATGCAGCTTGTGCCTGGTCAGTGCTCATAGTGAAAGCTTCCTTATACATGAGGAAATGGGGCTAAAAGAGAGATTTTCAGTTTTCACACAGCTATGAAGTTCAGCCAGGCCAGTGGCACCTACAAGTCAATTCTGGTGGGTAGTTTGAAATAAAGGGGTGCCAACCTAAAGCCAGTGTCCCTGGCACAGAAACAGGGCAACTGCTTGCAAGCAGGACTGCTGCTGGCTTGTCTGGGGATGCCAAGAGGACTTGGCCACAAGAACCAGAATCCTGCTTTGTCTCCAAGGCACTTCTTCCAACGGAGGCAGGTGGGAAAAGCAGAGTACAAAGGGCACTGCTGTGCCTCGCGTTTCCTCCTCCCTGGGGATAAACAGGGAATGTAATCCAGCAAGGCTGCAATCTTTTTTTCCCCTAGCATTAAACAAGCCCCCGGGGCACTTCTTTAAACAAGGTAGCTCTAATTCTGCTCCCTTGCCTCTTTCTTCCCACCTCTGTAAGCTCAAAACTAGTCAGGGCTAATTCAAATCCTGCTTTAATTTAGGACAGTTTATGACTACCCTAAATTAGGAAACCACTGTTTTTCAGATGAGGCAGGTGCTAGAGGTCTCAGCACTTGTAAAAATTAGACCACTTAGTGAGGTGTCTCCATATGGATTTAACACCTGAGGACTGTGTTACTGAGCAGTGTAAAGAAAAACTTGGAATCTCGGAAACAGTTCTTCAAAAAATAATTAGACTGTGAAGTTAACATTGCAGAGGAAGTAAGTTTGTATTTATGTGATAAGCTTACACATTCAAACACAAGTTGAAGAGCCATTGGTATGCATTCCCTTTGGAAATCAAGAAAACCCAAAGGAAAATCAGTTTTGACATTTTCAGTACCCTGGTCATAAAACAAGGAAATAAGAAACCCAAATGCAAACATAAAAAAACTCAAATCTTTCAGATCATCCTTACACATGAGAAATGGGTAATCCAGGAGCACAGACCTGTCCTACAGAGCTGCTAATAACTCTGAAATGTAATGATGATATAAGGATAAATTTTAACTCTTTCTCCTTCTCTAACTGAAGGACTTCATATTTAGAAACTGTGTTTATAATCTATGCTCTGTGCATGGCAAAAATGTGAGAAATCTATCCTGACCTTTCAGCGACAGATTTCTTTCAAGGCTTTCCTCATTGAAGGGTTTTGAAAGATAGGAGAATTTCCTTGCATCTCTGGGTGAATTCATGTTTTGGAGTATGTATTCATCCTCTGGTGTGTGAGGAGGCAGTGAGCAAGAGCTGGTCTGGTTTAAACCCAGGAAGTGGTGTCATTGCTTTTTCTGTAAAATTTGTGTCTGAGGTTCTTTCCCTGAGAGCAAGCACCAGCCAAGACGGATGATTGGAAGAGAAGGTCTTTTCCTTCTCATCTTGGTTTTCTCCACATCACCTCCAGAGAAGCTGCTTACTTGATGGATTAAGAGGAGTCATTCAACTTTCTTGAAGCCAGCTGGCTAAAATCATGCATAATTAACATTATTTGACATTTAGGGATTGTCTTAATTTAGCCAAATACTAGCCCCAGGACTTTGGGTGAAAACAGCAGCCTGAAATAGACCTTTGACCGCATCTTACTGAACCTGGATGCATGCAAAGCTTAGCATTTACATAGTAATTTCTCTTCCTCTTTCTATCCTTCTCTGCCTTCACTTTTGTTTCAAGCATCTTGACTTCCCGATCCAGATGGTCTGTTTCAGGTCCCACAGCAGCCCAAAGGGAATAGGAACCTTCTCCTAGAAGGAATGAGCCTGTTGGCTGATGCCAGTCAGAGGACACACCTAAAATCCCCTCACAAACACTGGTTATGCCATTCAGGCACCTAAGCAGATGCTTGAACTTTAGCTGCGCAACTGGAGAAACTGAGGCACAAAGTGGTAACAGGATTTGCTTCATCTTATGAGGAACGACTGAGAGGGCTGGGGTTGTTTAGCCTGGAGGAGGCTGAGGAGAGACCTCATTGCTCTCTACAACTACCTAAACANGCAATGCCAGCAGTGGAGCCTGGAAGACAGCAGGACTGCGGGCTGGGCAGACTGGCAGTGGCGACTGCCTGTGGTCACTGTGTCCTTCCAGCAGGTGCCTGGCAGTGTAGGGGCAGATGTATAGAAAAGGTGTCATTCCCCATGAAGCAACATGGGTGACCAAAAGAGCAGTTCCTACTCAACTCCCTGGTCTTGGTCCCTCCTGGGAAGAGAGGAAAGTCTCTCAGGAGGTCTACTGCGAGCGCTGTTTATCAGCAAGCCATTTAGTTACAACAGTCTGCTTTGGGAGGCCACATCACTGCCTGGTTTCACAGCCGGGATGAGTTGGGATGGCCACTGCTGTGGGGTCGCCAGCGGGGTTCCGCAAGCTGTGAGGCCCAAGGCAAGGCAGCTGTTTCACTTGGCAGAACTTGGTGGCTGCCACCAGGCCACCCGGCCACCCCCTGTGTCCCGTGGGACCCCCAGCCCCACTGCCCCTGTACCCCATGGGCGGCAGGGTGGCCTCCTTTGGCCCCAGCCAAACTTTTCATCCCAACTTTCCCGCTTCCGCCTGCCACGGGGAGTGAGGCAGGGAGCAGCCCTGGGCATGCCGGTGGCTTCTTTTGGGAGTGGGCACCGGCCAGATGATGCTGGTTGGAGTTATTGGCGGGGTGGCAGGGGCTGTGGACAGGGGGCTCGAAAGCGCCTGACTTTCGGGGGAAAGGGGGTTTATTTTGCGTTTTCTCCCTCCTCTGGCTCCTCCTCTTCTTCCCTCCTCCTCCTCAGGGGGAGGGGAGGAGGGAGGCTCTGGGGCAGGAGTAGCCAGAGCAGGGAATTGTTTGGGAGTTCAGTCATCCAAAAGCCGTCTCCCGTATGGAGGGTCTGGCTTCCCGCATCCCGGCGCCTCTTCCCTCCTCCACCTCCTCCTCCTCTACCTCCTCCTCCTCCTCCCGCCGCGCCTGAGCTCCTCGGGGCCCCCATCCCCAACCCGCAGAAAAACACAGGCTAAACCTCCAAAGCCAAGGGACCCCCATCTTCCCCTTCCTCCCTTCTGAAAAAACACAGCCTTCTCCCCCCCCCCCACTTCTTTTCTCTCTCTCTCTGTGTGTGTGTGTGCTGAATTCCCTGCAGATCCGGCCTGGAAGTTCCCAGCTCCTGGAGTTAAGCCTCTTTGTTGCTTCCCTTCGTTTGGGGCATCTTTGTGTTTCCCCCCGCCTGCTTCCACCGGAGAGCGCGGTGAGTGAAGCGGGAGGTGATGGGGGTCCCGGGGACCACGGACACGGTGGGCGATGGGGCGCAGGGTTGTCTCCCCCACTCCTCCATCTTCTGGCAGACAATCTTTGTGTCAAAGAGTTCGGGAAGTTGGCACAGGGGGACGCGGGAAGGGAGGTGACGAGGGAGGAGTGGACGCTCGCTTGGGGCTTGGTGTGGTTGGAGCAGGTGAGATGCTGGGGGGCTCGGGTTGCTTCCCTCCAGCTCGGGGCTTGGTGTGGTTGGGGCAGGTGTGATGCTGGGGGCTCGGGTTGCTTCCCTCCAGCTCCTCTTCCTCCTCCTCCTCCTCGGTCAGGCGGCGTCCATGGAGGGCCCATTGCACTCACATCACGGCCTCAAACTTCCCCGAAAGCTTGGCTAAGCACATCGCCAGCTTGTGGAGAAGGAATGGTGTGGAGTAAAGAGAGGGAGAGGGAAAAGCTGTGCGAAAATAAACTCCAGATTCATTCTCCGTCACTCCAACTCTTGTCAAAAGCCGATGGGAGTTTGCAGGCAAAGACCCGGCAGATGCGAAGGCATTTTGGTTTGTTGTCCTCTGATGATGATGCAGAGAAAACCGGGGGTGGGTAATTTGCGAGTAAAGTTTTGGTCTTTTTCTTGCCTGACCGTAGAGTTTTTAGCCCCGGTGTGAGGATGAGGAGTGGTTTGGGTCGGGGGAAGAAGTCATTTTCTGCTGGGCAGTGGGATGCTGTAGGATTTGTGTGTGTGTGCGCCTCGCTGCTTGGACTGCAACTTTGGCAGGTCCACGGGATGGTGACTGTAAATAGAAAATGTGCTGGGGAGAAAGTGGGATTCTGGATTTGTAACCATGTCCTAATGAGACTTTTAAAAGTGCTCTGAAGATAGTAATGCATACTTTGAATAATAATGATAATAACAGACTTTAACCAATAACCGTGGCCGGCAAAAGGCACTTAACATAAATCTTGCATCTTTGAGCACTTTCCAAAATATTTCTGGTACCCCAAGTGTTATTTCACTGTCATTGTGGGAGAGACAGTTCAGGTCTATTAAAGGGTTTGTTTTGTCCTTGTTTGTTTTAAAGAAACTCTCTTGACCTCTCTGCAGCATTATGCGAGTGGAGTAACAGGAATACATACATATACTGTGCACCCGCGCGTAATTCCTGGCATGTCTTAAATTGCTTGTTTTTCTTGGTGCCCAGTTCTCTTAATTTCTACATTGCTACTGTGGTGTCTTTTTGATACGTTCATTTGCAATCTGCCATTAAAGTTTCTTTTCCCATGGGCTAAGAAACTACTGTGGAAAATATTAGAAGAATGTGGGCGTTTTGTAAGTAGGATTTTATCTTAGTTTTCTTTTCTTTTGAAACTAACGGCCTCAGTGTGCATATGTTTAGAGTAGGTTTCTTGCATATTTGTTAATATGTACGTACATGCACACACTTTTACTTAATGAGTTGGATATTGAGGTTTGTGGCTCTGGGAAGGCTTTCGGCAGAAACACATCATGGGTTTGCAGTGAAGAATTTTTATGTTTATTTAAGTGACCTAAAGAAATGAAGGTGAAATAACTTCCTGTGCTAATAGGAGTCATCTTGGTGTCTTCTGAAGTAAATAGGACAATTAGGGAGATCTGTGAGCTCCCTGCTAGGTGCATGATATTCTCTGATAAGAAATAAATGGAGTTTTGCTCCATGTACTTTCCTTAGCCCTCCTGTTTAGATAAAATTAAAGGGACTCATTCTGCGAGCACAGAATGAGGTCCTGGTAGGTATTTGATGTGAGGACTGAAGACAGATACAGAGCAGTCCACCCTGCTGGTGTAGTTGCCGCTGCGGGGAAATTAAGCAGGTTCATCTGAGGGGTGCACAAGTGTCCTGTGCAAATTTCAAAAACATGTTCAATTTTCTCTCTCTGTCTCATTCACACGAACTTCCATGGGGCCTGTTTTTGAGAGTTATATCCCAGTACAAGTAGCTGAATCCACACACATCTCTGCTAGGTGCAAAGAAGTATTTATTACGGGTGAATGTATGTGTTGTCATGTAAGTCTTAAGAGTGCTCTTAATCCCCATGGTGTGGAAAACACAGCTTTTCTGTATCTTGTGCTAACATGGTAGTCTCCGTAAGCAGAGTGAGAGGCTCTTAAACATTGCAAAGCTAAACTCGGTGCCTGGTGGTTGCAGTCCTTGGGCTGTGAGACTCCCAGTTTGAAGTTTTGCTCTGTTGAAGGACAGGGCAATCATTGCCCATCCCCCTCACTCCCTGAAATGCTGCTCTGTCCTTGAAACTAAGAGCAGAGATCTCCAAGCCTTCAATACCAAACTGGCAGCCCTGCAGTGCTTTCGGGATGCAGTGCTTTTGGGATGCTGGTAGAGCTTCTCCCACCTGACAAGGGCCCATGGAGTTGGCCCTTTGGGAGCCAGCTGGAGCCTCCTGCAGAGCAAGGAGCATTGCAGGTGAGGCTGTGAAGCAAGCAGCCTGCTTTGTCCCCATCCTCTCCAGTGATGTTCTGTGCAAGCATCCTTTTCTGAGTTAAGAAAACTATTCTGTTTAGGACAAACCTGAATTTTTGTAGTTTCTTGTAGTTGTTACTGAATGACCGCACTTGACTGATGCACAACCAAATGTATCTGCCAGTGCTTCCTGGCCTCTTCATAAATCATGTCCTCAGGAGCACAGAAACCTAGCAGTCTAATAGCAGGCACAGAAAAAAACCAAAAACAAACAAACAAACCAACCCCCTATTACTTCTGTGAGAGAGAACATGGGTGACAGGGCGGGAAAGACACTCTTTGGGTGGAAGCATGGTTTTGCATGTTGAGCTGTTTTTGTTGTGTCCTCAGCCCTGTGTAAGCTTAAAGAATTTTCTCCACAACCTCAGTTTTCCCATGCAGAAAACAGAGGTAAATCCTGTGACTAGGTGAGCACTGTCATGGGGCAGATATTGCCACCAATGTTGACTCTTGCCAGCTGACTGGCACCCACCCTCATATCTCTCAGAGCAGAGCTCAGGCACACCAGGGAGGACCCACTCTGCTGTGCTAGCCTCCTCAGGGCTGCCATAAGGCTGCAGAGGCTCTGTGTGCACCTCCTAAACCACCTCCTTCATCATGCAAGGACAGGCTGTCTCTCTTAGACTCCCCTTGTGTGCCTTACAAAGGTGGGGAGCAGTGACAGAGAAGAGTGTGCTGAGGACCTTGTTGGATGTTGAAGCCCAAGTTAGCCTGCAGGTGGATTTTAAGAGACCTCACGCTTGGTTAGTCTCTGTTTAATTGCTTGTCCAGTCTCTGTTTAATTGCGAGGCGAGGCGAGAAGTTTCAGTAGTAAGCCAAAGTAACTCCAGGTGAACCAAAGTTTCTATGGCAATAAATCACGGTGAACTGGTCATTTTAATACCTGACACCAAGTGCCTTAGAGGTATGAGGCACAATTTCCTTGGACTTCTTTAATGTGCGAAGATGACTTGTTGTGTTACTGCTGGTGTGTTACAGACCAGGGCTTGCAAATCTCTTGGTTTAAACCGTTACTTCCTGGGCTAAACATTCTGCTGTGCAAAGTCTATGGTTGGGATGGGATATCCTGCAAGGAAAAAGCTTTCTTGCAGAATCTTTGGATCTTTCTGGTTAGACTGAAAACATCCTGAGGGACAAACGTGCTGCTGTGTCTTTTGGTGCTCCTGTGGTTAGTCTCGGTTTAAGAGGTTATGTCTTCCAGTTCCTAGGCCATGAGAACAATTTAAGGACTATAATGACCAAAGGAAGTGCAGGTCCTTGGGTAGAATGGGGGTGGATATCATCTAGTTTTCAATATGTTCTTTGGGTAATTGTCCAGCAAAAGGTGTCACAGGCATCTTTATTGATTTCCTGGTATGTGGTTTAGTTCCTCTTGGCCCTGGATCATATGATATTGTTTCTGGTGCTTTGTTGCACAGTGCTTGATGCTGGTTTTCTGGAGGGAATGCATGCAGGGTAGGAAGTATTCAAAATTTGCCTTGTATGCATACTTGCACATAGGAGTTTTTTAAAACCTATTCTGCACAGGACTGGGTGCTCCAGGGTTATAAGCATCCATAGGAATCTAAGACAAAAGGAGTGTGGATGCAGTGGAAGGAAGTCACCTGAAGAGTTTAGAAAGATATTCATTGCAGGGGGAAAAGACACTTGATGCTTGCACAGTCCCAAAGCTACCGCAGGCAGTGCAGGGCTTTTTGCAGAAACAGGGAACAACAGATCCCTGCCCTGAGGATGCTGCATGGTCCTTTTATTAAAATGGCATCTCTTCTTCCCTGCAAAAGGACAAATGGGGTGGGGGGCTCAGCTGTGCCTGATGGGGTTGTTAGCCAAGCACCTGACACTATGCAGACAGGCTGCCTGAGTAGGGCTCTTGGGGCGGCTCTTGTGCATTGTAGGAGCTCTTGAGTAAGAGGCAGTGCCAATTTATTTTTGCTCTGGTGGGATCGATGAAGTGAAACGAGCTTCAGGGAGCGTGTGGGACGTGCTCAAGCTTCTTCGCCCTCCTTGCGGGCAGCATGCCAGCACAGGGGTGAGAGCCAAACTTTAGCCTTGCTTTCTACTCAGCTGCTCCAGGGAAGCTGCTGCCCTGTGGCCAGAACTATTCCCTGAGCTCCCCTTCAGCCATGAGGATGGTGACTGCACCTTATGCCCGTGCAGCGGGCCTGAGGCTTGCTGGGCAAAGTCCAAACCACACCACAGCGTGTTGCCCCTATGAAAACCCACTGTTGTTAAGTTCTCAGAGGTTTTGGGCTGTGGTGTCTCTGTATATGTCTGTGAAAGCCAGATGGTGTTTTGGAAACCAGTCATTTTTCATTAACTTCTTTGCCTGGGTTAGGCAGTAAGCCTTTCACCCTAACCCCCGCAGTGGCAATGTCATTTTGGTTCTACAAGGTCCACTCTGGCAAAGAGATTAGCTGGCAGGTCGTACTCCTATGCAAAGCCACAGTCCTGGGACCCTGCCAAATGCAAGAATGTGTTCACTGGTTGCAATGTCAGCGAGTCTGAACAAGCTTATGCAGCTAAAGACTGTGCATCAAGCCCTTCTGCTGTTCTTTAAATTGTAACAGTAGAGAGGAAAGGGATGTAAAGATCCCTGTCAGAATTGTGTCCTAAGTTTTCAAGTACCATAATGAGGTTGCTTTTTATTTTTCTTCTGATTAACAAAAGGACAAGTTAAGCAGAGCCTTGTGAATTAATGTGTGGAGCATGGTGTGATTAAGAAAGCTGGTGAGAGGTAGTCTTTGAGAATTAAACCTCAAATGTGGATACGCTGGCCTAGAACAATAGCATTTGTATGCAAAATGCTGCCTCATGTGATAATAATGTCACTGTAGGATTATCCTAGTACTTTTAGGTGGAGCAGCCACCTTACATACTGGTGCCAGTGTTTCAGGGCACAAGTGTGGGATGTGAAGAGAGATGGGTTTGGTTCTCTCTACACCGCAGCTTTCCCCATTGCTAGGGCAGGTTGATTTTTGCCTCAGCTCTCCACCTGCGAAACCTGTAAGTGGCACTTCCCTGCCTCCTTGTGGTGTTGAGGGTAGGTCTGCTGGAGATTGAGGGAGACCCTAGGATTGTTAGCCCTCAAAAAAACCTCTTGGCAAAGAACCGCGGTTGTTTTCAGCAGGGAAACTCCCGTGACCTAATGAGAGGGTCCTGTGGTCACTGCTGGGGATGGCTGCCCCTGTGTGCTAGGTGGATGTGGGCTCTCTAAGAGCTGTATGATGCTTCTGGTTTGCAGGGTAGGCTGAGTGTGCGGCTGTAGAGAAGCCCCCCTCTGAGCATGACCCCTGGGGAGTCTAGTGTAGGTAGCAACACTGCAGCTGCAACGAATTTATGGCTCCAGCCAGTGGTGGTACAGAGACGCCATTGTAATCCTATGTACTGTAGAGTGTACCTCTCAACAGGCAAGTGGCTCCTGGGCTGGTTTTTTTTAATTCCCCCTCCTCCTCTCCATCCCTTCACGTCTAGCTTTATGAAGTTCCTCCCCTTAAATTGCAAATTTGGCCTTATCTTCAAAGAAACCCTTTGGTGCCAAGCTTTTAAAGGTAGGGAGGAGGCAAGAGCAAAAACATCAAATCCATTAACAGCCCAGTTGCCAGAGAAAATGTTTTTTAAAACAAAATCTGAAACCTTAGTGTTTGAGATCCAAAGCTGAGATTGAAGACAAGTATGGGCCTTGTCCCTGGAGAGTCACAGCAGTGGGAATACGCTGGCAGAGACCATGGAGTGAGGATTCTTGTGCATGCACACACACAAATAGACAATTATTTGGAAGCCAGTAGTGTTCTGGATGCTGAATAATAATTTACTTCATCTAGTGCCTTCTGTCCCAAGTTGCTCCCTGAGCTGCAGCTGATGTGGAGAATGTTCTCATCGCTCCAGCCCTCCGCTGGATGGCAGTCCCCTCTGGAGCAGGAAGGTGGTGCTTGCCTGCACATTCCTCAGCTATGGGTGGTAAAAAGGACTTGCTGGCCCCACTTCTTTAGAGCTTGCTGCTGTCAGTGAGAGATTCCTTTGGGCCCCCTGAATGATGATGGGAAAGTAATTTTAATTTTTTGCCCTGCAGAAGAAAGCTGCTTGTTTAACAAACCCAAGCAGTGTCAGATTGAAGGGGTGGGTTTGAGTCCCAGAGTCAGGAAATGTTTTCAAAAACATGCTGGGTGGGATTTTTCAAAAACACCTGGGGTGACTTTAATGATGCAGTGGAGAATCAATGAGACTTGTGCTTTTTGAGAGGTCAGACAGCTCCCCCCTCACTTTTAAGTACAAGGTCATGCTTGGCTGGTTTGTGGGATGGTCCCAGTATCACCAGTGTAACAGCTACCCAAACTGGTCCCAAGCACCTACTCCTGCATCGAAGTTTCAAAAATGGCTATCAGGAACGTCTTGGCTTACAAGCAGTTTAAGTGGAGCTTCTAAGCCCGAGCCATATGGTCAGAAGGAGAACAAGATGGCTCAATTATCAAGACGTAATGGGATCTGAATCCAGTGAAGAGCACCCTGTCACTAGCTCCTTCTGGAGCCTTGGAAGGCAGTCAGCTGGACCACAGCAGAGCTGTGGGACCCTGGCAGAAGGAGAGCTTGACATCTGTGAGCTTTTGAGTACCTGTGGAGACTTCTTACCCCTCAGCTAGCCAAACAGGGTATGTGGCTTGTAACTGTCAGCTAACTCTGGAGCTGGATTCTTGCAGGGTGAGACAAGGCAATGAGAAGCTGGAGGGTGGAGGGCTCCTCGTAGAGGCACGCCATCTGCTCTGGATTTGTCTGTCATCACTCTGATGTTGCCCTTGGGGTGTCTGAGGCTGTCCTGAAGGGAAAAAAGTTCTTTGTGTCCCAGCAGGTGAGGAGCAGAGCTCGGGGATGTGTGCCACCTTGTGCCTGAACAGTTCCATAATGCTGTCAAGAAAGAGTCCAAGGCAGCACAAGGACTTGTTGCTTTTGAAGACCTTGCTGCTAAGGGGGCCTAAACTGCTGCAAATGTTATGAGAATAGTTCAGCACATTGGCATCCCAGCTCCAGACCCTGACAGAAATGCTGCCCAGCCTGCAGAGAGGGAGAAGGTCTAGGAGTCATGGAAGCGTTAGGGAAAAGCAGTATGGTTTTTGTGGCTGCAGCAAGGCAAGCCAGCACTGTATCTCAGGGTAGGCACCAACCTTTGAGCGAGAGCTCACTGTGCTTGCCTGGTATTCAAATATGTAATGCAAACTGTGTGATCCTGCTGGTTCCATCATGAAGCCTGTAGTCTATTGTGGGAGCAAGGGTCAACTATTTACATCATGTAGCCCATTAGGCAGGAACATAACTGATAAATGTGCAGCTGCCCAGTTTTCCTCAGAATTGTCTGGATTGCAGATTTGGGGAGGAGGGAAAGGAGCACAGAGAGAGAAGAGCAAAGTGGCAAGCCATGTTTATCATTGGTGTCTGACCTGTGCTCTAACATATAATCTGCCTTCCCTGGGGTAGCTTTGGACATCTCTAACCTCTGAGCCACTTCAAAGAACTGCCTTTGACAAAATTTCCCAAACTAGTGACCAAACAAACAAGCTAAAATTTCATCAACCACAAAAATGTGAGCATAACTCAGCTTTTTACATAGCTCCACCATAGAAAATAAGTAGAGGTTTCTTAACATTGACTCTCTGGATGCAGGTCTGAGAAAAGCCTGCCATGCCATCTTCCCCCATTACTGTACTCCAAAACCTAAATTATTATTTGTTTTACAGTTCTGTGAAGAAGATTTAAACAAGGCTGGGACTCAGCTATGTTAGATAACATTCTGACTTGTCGTGGGAGACAGTTCCTACATCCCCATTCAAAACAGCAACACAAATGCAGAACAAGAACCAAAAGCAGGGCTTAAAAAATGACATGTGTGCCTTGGAGTGCCTCAACAGATCAGGAATGGAGTTTAGCATGGACCCCATGTTGCTTGATACCCAATCCCATGCTGTCTTCTGCCTTGCCTTGCTCCTCAGATGAGGAGGTTGAAGTTGGGTATCACTAGGGCTTGACTGAGAGTTGCCTGCCTTGAAGCTGAGAGTTGCCCATAGCAGAGTCTCATCTTCCTTAGCCCTCAGCTCACATCATTCAATGAAGAGTGATGTTGCTTTGTGTGCTCCAGTAAGTGGTTGCCCAAATGGGGCTTTTGGCACTGCAGGAGGTGTTGGTGGCATCTTGCCACCGTGGCATGCCTTGCATTGGGGTGGGAAGCCTGTCTCGTGGAGCTGAAATTCCTGACTGTCTTCAGAAGGCAAACAAGGCTGGGGTGCTGGGGGAGTGGCATGTGGAAAGCAAGAGCACATGGATGAAGAGGAAGGAAAGCAGCCAGTTATGACTTTGTCTCCTCTCAGCTAGTTTTTAGTTGCAGCATCATACTTAGAGAGATAGCTGGAGAGCAGAGACAAAGTGTAATCAAAGTGTTGCCTGAACCATGCAATTTCAATTCAAGCAATCTCATTCCGTATCTTGTGACTTCTTTCCTTGGGAATCTGGGTCTGTGCTCCTCCTGTCCAGGAGGCACTGGCTTTCACTGCACAAGCCAAGGATGAAGTGTAACAGTCCCTGCTAAGGCCAAGTCCTTGGCTTGCACTGTGGCCTGGGTGTAAGAGGAGACATTGCTCGCCTCTTTGTGGTCAGCACCGAGGTACCTTACACAGTAGGGAGGTGTAGGAAAAAGAGGGATGAGGAGCAGCAGGGTTACAAAGAGCGTGTTGAGCATGTGGCTGGGGGCACACAGGGGTACCCGAACAGTAACTTAATTCCTGCAGGCACAGGGACCCCAGGATGGAGCAAGTGTGTGGACACCAGTGTCAGGACACTATCAAAACCTGGCTTGATGGGGTAGCTGCGAGCTGTCTCTCAAGATGGATGGGATTGCTTCAGTGAAAGCTGCGCAGGTTGCTTCACCCCTTCTTTCTTGTCTGACTTACAGCACTGTTTTGGGGAGCAGGTGGGGGTGTATAGGCATTTTCTGCTGGCACCCATTTGCTTGCAAAAAGTACGGGCAAACTCTCCTGGGGAGCTGCTTGTGGCTGTGCCCTGCTGCTTTATAGAATAAGAGCCTGAACTGCAGTTGGAGGCTTGTTAAATAGAGGAATGCTTTGAAACATAGTTTTTAATGGCACTGTATTGCCAAAGGCTCTTGTGCCTTGGTGAAGATATGGCTCGTTGCCCTGCTCTGCAGGGAGGGGAGCCTATCTGAAGCAGGAGTCCTCCATTGTGCAAGTGGGTTTGATCTGCCCTCTGCAAGCAAAATAGTTTAATTACAGGAGAGATATTAGATAAAGTGTTTGGCCCTTACAGTTTCTCCCTGGCTCAGTCAGTGCCTTGGGAATGGTGGGAGGTGCCAGATGGACGCATGATTATGGCTTTTTCTTCTCTGTTAGTCCCAGGTCACTCCTTATGCATGAAGGACTGCAAGAAGGCATGAACATAGTAGATGCTGCTTTTGTTTTTGTCCAGCTGAGTTAGGCTGGGATGAAGACAGTGTCAAAAAATTGGGTTGTGCTGCCTGTACATGCTCATGCTTAGGGAGAATCATCTCTTCCTCTCTCCAGTCATGTACATGCATCTCAGTTTTGCCAGGAGGCCACAGACCCTGCAGTGGGGAGGGAGAATGGGATTACAACTGAGGCAGCTGATGCTCCCCTCTTCCCTGCATGTGTGCTGCCTCCCAAAGGATGCGGAGACTGCTGCCAGGCCTTCGTGCCCCGCTTTCTCCCCATTTTCTGTCTTTAATTTCCCCTCCTCTGCCTGAGGTCCCTGTGCTGCCAACAACAGTTGCCAGGGCTGGGAAAGGCTTATTGGGCCGTATCCCAGATGCCCCTGTCCTTACTTGTTTTGGGGAAGGCTGATAAGGGAAAACTAGGGGTGTCTCCCCAGGCACCAGCCTGTTGCCGGAGAGGTGCTCCCAGCCCTCATTGACCCGGGGCGAGTGCAGAGACTGGCATGTTCGAGCGGGTTTGGGGAGCCCTTGCCTGGGCAGAGTGGCTGCTTGCAGAAGCAGGCAGGGCAGCTGCCTCACCAGAGGTTTTTCTGGAGAAATACTGTCATTGGAAAAGAGAGCCATGTTTCTCTTGCCCTTCTTCCTCCCGAGCTGGTGGACCAGGGCGCTGAGCTTCAAAGGCAACATTTTCAAGTCTCCGCCAATGTTTCCAGTCTTGCATCATTTTGCAAATGGGGAAGGTTTTGTGTTGATCTGTCTTACCGGCAGCCAGAAAAGCAGCGCAGTGCGGCCGGAGGACATGGCATGCGCCAAGGAGGTGCCAGCATCTGCAAGGGGCATGTAGGCACCAGGCCAAAAAGCCTCAGTGAGCTGTTAATGAGCCACAGATCAACAGCTCTATCTGGGAGCCTGCCGTCTTGTGCTTCTAGAGCTTTCTGCCAAAGAAATCTATGAGTTATAAATGCTGGTGATAGGTAAGGGCTGGGAAGGAAGACCCTAAAGTAAAGAAAGGCACATCTGGGATGGACTTGAAGGGATCACCTCTGCCAGATTCTCCTTGTGTTTTTTCTGAAGGTCTCTGTAACTGCTTAGGGGCTGCAAAAAAAATTACTTTTTCTGTAGTTGATAGATAAGACCAAGAGAAGTTTGTCTCTGGCTTTTACAGCAGGGACTCTACAAGCTTTGCTGGGGACAAAGCCCTGGAGGCTACTATGGATGTGTTCCCCTCTTGCACGGGTCTTGACATATGTTTGTTATCAGCAAAGCAAAGAAGGGGAACAGATGAACTTCAGCTGGTGAGAAAAGCGGAGGATAATTATCATTGTTTCCCTTTTGGGCTTGCAGAGGGAATTCTGGAAGCTGCCTTTTGTCCTATTGTTACAGTTTATGTTTATATAGCTTATCTCTTTCATGAGGGACTATTAAATCCTGCAGCGTGTTGTGGATGCAAGTATATGGAAACAGCTTGCTTTAACCATCCCAGGGCAGAGTGTGCCAGCTGTGCAACTGGATTCAGAATCGCAGAGCAGCATTTCCTCAAAACTGGGGAGTGCTTTTCATCCTAAAAGAGTTTATGTTATTTTCCAAATTAAGAAATCGTCAATAATTCCCCTATTGGTAAATCTGAGGTTGTATTTCCCTTACATATCTGGGTTTCCCAGTTGCTACAGGGAGTGTGGAGAAGTCCTTATTCCTTTCTACTTCTAATATTGCATGCGTGGCCTGTAGCAAATGACAGTATTTAACACCATTTGGAGGGTAGGTACTGACTAAGCTGGTCTACAGATGACTTTGAACTGAACAGTGAAAGTTTTTTCTAGGGGTATTTGGGTTATGGGACAGTCACAGACTTCCCTTTTCAAAGAAGGTGTTGACAGTCTCTGTAAGCAATTAGAGATAAATGTCCCTGAGGCAGAGCATGTCTTTTTATTGTAGTTTTGTAGAGTACCTAATTCTGAGGTCTTAAATAAGTCTCTGTAAAATAAGAGAATCTAATATTATTTGTGTTCCTTTACTGGACGGTAATGTAGGGAGTTTTGGAAGATCAAAAGGTTTTAAATATTTTTATTCCTGGTAGAAACATGAGCAATTGTCAGAGGTTTGCTGTGTTCTCCCACACCACTACTGGGTGAGTCCTTGGAGAGAACAATCTGATCTTTTCGGTGAAACACCAACTAACATCTCTCAAGCTAAGGTGATTGTTGCATTAAAAAAAAAATTCTAAATTGATAAAGGAATTCACAACATAAAAATATCTTAGTCCTTTGCAACAGAGAAAAGTAGACTTCTTGGCTTAGGCTGTTACTGGGACTTCTAAGAATTTCTTAGGCTGAACAATATACATTAACAGATGGAGAGTAGATTCACTTCTGTTCTGCTTCTCCTGTTTTCACCCCTGAAGTCCAGGGGCTGGTGCTGCTATTTCTTCCTGGTCTCCTTAATGCATATGGTTTTCTCCAAAAGTAACTAAACAAATAAAACAAAGATTGGGTTTTGGAGATGGGTGGTTTTTTTCCTTCCCTTATTCTAGAGTAGATGCTGACCACAGTCATGTATTTGTTTTTCTCCCTTACTTCCAAATGCAGTCACATAACAATAGCCTGGAAAAAAAATACTGGAAGCTATTTGGTCATGAATTTGTTTCCTTTTTTGGGCTACGAGGAGCGGGTTAGCATTTGGGTGAGGAGGCTGGGAGCTCGAAGCTATCTCTTCCAAGGTTGAAGGGGGTTGAAATGATAATGAGAAGTGTGGTAGAAAGGCAGCCTTTTGGGGGTAAGCACTTCCATTGCTCCATGTGCAGAGATTTACACTTGGGGCCTCTTCTCAGCTGGCCCCAAGACATTATTTGCTATTTACGTAATACTAAAGTCTTGTACAGATGCTGCTAAACAGGCTCTGTCTGCCACTGGCAGACAGGGACGGGCTAGAAGAGAAATGCTACCTCCCCTATCAGGCTTCTTCAGAAGTGGGCAACTGTTTGCTTTCCTTAGCAGGTTGCTAATAGAAGGTGGTGGATGGTGTTGTCTTTCTTATTTATTTTATGTAGTGTATCATGTCAGATGGTGATTTTGAATGTTGTCCACAGCTGTAGAAACTGGCTACTTTCTAACCCAAGCTGACTAGGATGGGAGCTGATGAGACAGAGGGTGATTGGCAAAAGAGGAAAACCAATCAGAGTAGCAGTCGGCGGCGTTCTGTCATCTCTCTTCCAAGGAGCAGGAAAAGAGTATTTTGCAGACAGGATTGAGAGATATGTTTCCAGTGTCTGGCTGTTTGGGTCTTGGAGGTGGTATCTCTGTTTACGAGGAAAACGAGAAGTCATCAGGTGGGACAAAAAGGAAAATGTGATTGCTGCATTGGTCAAGAGAATGGTTGTTAAAATCTCAAACAGTACAAGCAGTGAAATCTTGACATTTTATCAATGGTTCAATGGATTTGGTCCTTATAGGAGAGAAGGCTCAAGCAAGTGGAACTTGTGCGTACTGGAGAGTGAATACCATCCAATAAAGGCTTGATCTGTAGATAAAGTTTTCAAATCGCAGGAAATTTTCTTAAAGTATTTATTTATTTATGGCTTTGCTGAAAAATTTTCAACCAGCTGTGTTTAAAAATATACCAATTATGAAATACTTAAGAAAGGAGTTAATCTCTCCCTCTCTTTGACATGCTGCAGAGCGCCAGCTGTAACACAAGTGAGCCCTGGGGAATCAAAATGGCATAGCTCTGCAGCCTGCGAGCCAAAGTCACACCTTGGGAAGCCAAATCCTGGAGGGAAGCACCAGCCAGCCTACTGCAGATCACAGGGATGCTGGAGGAGTGACCTTGTGGCCCTCCTTCAGGGGCAGCAGGTTCAGCCTGGCCAGCTCTTCTGGGCTCCCAGAATCTCTCTGCTTCTCATAGCCCCCCCAGCCAGGCATCCTCAGGGCAGCCAGACCCAATTTTATCTGCACTGCTGGGAGGCCCTGAACTGTCTCTGACATTCCTGATGAGGAAACGCTGGAATGAGGAGGAGGGAAAACCAAGGGCTTTTGTACTGAGGGAACATGAAAACATCCTCTGTGTGTCCCTAGGTTCAGCTATTACAGACTTTCTAAATTGTACTGGGTTTTTTGGCTTGGCTTTTAAATACTTCTTTAGCCAATGTAATTTTTTTAATATTGTTTTTTATTTGGATTTTTGGCTGGAGAATGTCCTTTTGGTAGACAGAGCCAATCTGGGGCTTTTCACTTGGCTCCTCCAGTTTAGCATGCACAAGCCATCTCCTCCAGGCTGTTTTTTCTTCAGGGTTTTCTGTGGCTTCGCAATGGCCAAGCCTTTGTGTTTGGTAGCAGGAACAGAAAGGCCGGGAAGGGTAGGATGGCTGTTCTGTGTCCTCCAACCCTCTGCCAACGGAGACTCAGTGCAGGGTGGGGAAATGCTGGGAGGGCTACAGGTATGAGAGTGTTGAAAAAGGTATGTGGTGATTGGCAGGAAACTTTCGAGAAGGATGATGATGATCTTGTTTGTTCCCCTTCTGAGAAAGATGATAATGCCCCTTCTGATGACAATGCAGTGGCATGTGGTGGACTGGAAAGTTAAAGCAACTTAAGTTCAGTCCTAGGAGGATTACATGGAGAAGTCTTGTCTCCTCTGGGCCTACTGATTTCAGCTTCAAGATGACACATCACAAGAGAAAAATCTCTCCCCACTGTAAATCACCTCTCAACCAGTGGTAGCTAATCAAGATTCAATTTTAATGACTTCCCTCTACTCACTTTATTTCCTCTCCCCCTGCCCCACACATGCCTTTTTTAATATTTTTTTAAATACATTTCTTTTTGGCAGGACTTGAAACACAAGAAGCATTTGGATGAAGATGAAACCAGTGGAGGAGCATGTTGGGCAGTGCAGTGCTTTGTTCTAAGTTCAGGGGGAAGAGAGGGGGAGGCAAGGGGGAACGGGATGTCATTTCCCAGATGGGGGACCCTGCCAAAGACATTCTTGCTTCAAAAAGCAAAGAGCGATTTTTTGAAGTTATACTAGGTTTAACCCTTCGTCATCCCATTTCTGCCAGGCAGGGAAACACCAAAATCCTGGACCTAAAACGAGGCTGTATTGTGTTATGTGTCCCAGGTGACGTGAATGTCTCAAGCCAAAGTCTGCTGTTGTGACTAAATGCTAATGACACTACAGGGTTCTTGTTGGAAATCGTAATGGGTGGATGAGAAATCTCTGCTTGTTGATCAGTGAGGGTCCAGGACTAGTGTGATTGCTGTTTGAAAAACAAAATCAGCATGTTCTTCACAGGTGATCAGGATGACTGTGCTGTTTCCTGCCCTGGCAGAAGTGCCTGGTGGGATTTGAGATGCTGCTGAACTTTTCTTCAGCTGTTCCCATCAGGGAGCAGGGAGTACTTTTGCTTCATGATGTGCAAGATGCTTAGGAAACACCTTGTCCTTTGACCAAAGAAGCCCTGCGCTGCTGAGACTGGGGCAGCAGCAAACCCCACCTGGGTGTAACTCATGGATGTGCTGGGGACAGCTGGGAGTTTGCAATGCCGGTTTCTCCTCTCTGTTTTGAGCCAGTCTCCTGTGCGAGCAAATTGTGGCGTTGGATGGTGTGAGGGGTGGAAAACCTCTGTAGGCATGTACTACTATATTTGTGACTGCTTTGGGCCATAAATATTACATGGTGAGTAGGCTGCTGATTTGATTGCCCCAGGGCTGTTGCACAGCAGCAAGATGAAGGTGGTGGTACAGGAAGGAAGGGAGGGAAGGGAAAATGATAGCAACTCCATTTCCTCATTATGGTCTTTTCCAGGTTATCAATACTTGGAGTAGTTGTGTCAGGACTCTGGAGGAAGTCATGTACCTCCTGATTAGAAAAAAACGTTTTTGGTCTGTGGTGCTGGGCTGTTTGTTGATGTGGAGATCTGACTTCTTCAGTCTAGATGGGATTCTCCTGGGAAGACCACCCTCTTCCCTCAGAGCTGGAAGGAACCAATGCTGTATGCATAAAATGCATAAAATCCCTTTGAGTAAATGCAGGTGGAGTTGCTCTTCACCACGACTAAACCTGCAAACCACTTCTTCATGAGGACCAGCAGTTTTTCTGGACCTCTTCAGTCCCTTTTGTCCAGCTACAGAGATAACAGCTTTCCTAATTCCCCCAAGAACCTCCTGAACATTACTACTATCCTCAGCTCTGAAGACGTCAGTAACTTTGGGCTGGAGACCACAAACAACTAATTCCCAGCAGCTTTGGCTGCAGCATGTGAATTTTTGGTCACTTGCACAGAGTGCAGCTGGCCCCAGACAAGCCAAGGGATGGTTATAGCAGCACCACTGCGAGTACACTGGTAGTCAGTGACTAATAGAGAGGTGATGCCACTGATGCTGGCCTTAAATCACGCTTTGTGTCTTGCACACTTTCTAGACAGTCAAGAGAGGTCTGATCTGTAGGTAATGAATTAACACAGCTCTGGTGTTGCCCATTGAGATGAGGTAGGAAAGAATAGGGGAATGCAAACAGAAAATATGTGTGTATGATCACTTGTGATGGGTTGCGTTTTATCTTTTGACATGTAATATTGAATACTTTCCCATGGAGGTCAGGAGACGTGGCTGGAAATTTTATGTGCCTAGCTTAGTGCACAGTAAGTCTGAAGTTAGGTATTTTTCGTCCCTTTGCTTGGACCCCTTGAGTCATCCACACCGCCCTTTCAGCAGTCGTACTAGCCATAGGTGGGAAGCACTGACTGATGGATAGATGCTTGAGTGGGATGCTGAAGACCAGTGTGTCCCTTGCTTTCTTCACTGCTGACTCTCTGTGGCTAAAAGAAATTTCCTTTGCCACTTGGAGGTCCCTTTTACTTCTGCCTGTTGACTTTAGCCAATTGCAATATAAAGCATGGAGAGTGGTGGCAGCTTTTCTGCAGCCTTGTTCGGTGCTGCTGAGCACCCCTGGTTTCAGGGCTGGGATCAGCCAACTTGTTCTCAGATCTGTGTTGTATTTGACCTCGGTGTCTGGCTGCCTGGTAGTACAGCAACTACAACCACAGGCTTCTAGGTACAGTAGGACTGAAAGTAAATATGTGATACCAATAGCCATGGAGTATTACTTGTTATCTTGGAGGAATGCCCTCAGCCAGGAGTTTGGCTTCATTTCACTTGCCCAGGTGGTTGTGTGTGTACACTTGTGCTGCAGGCAAGTGTCCATTGAACTCACAGAGACTGCTGTGCTCACGCTGTGCTCTCCAGGTCTGCAAATCCTGTGCTGGATGAAACGATTTCAACGGTGTGAGTCACTCTTTGTTCATCTAACCTGGTGGTGGGTCTTCCTGCAGTAGCTCAGTCCCTTGGCTTCACTGCTGCTTGCTGATGGGCTCAGTTGGCTTGAGACAGCTGATCACAAGGCATTTGCAAATGGTGCCACGTTGAGTCTGCTACTTCTCCTTCTCTGGTTCCTTAGTTCTTGGCAGCTGCATGTTTGAATGTTTGCTTGACAAAGACTTCTTCAAGTCTGTGACTACAGAAAGTTCAGTCTGGCGAATCTCACTGAATTATCCTGTTCTCTGTTGTCAATAATCTCTTGGTTGCTTTTGCTCTTAACTACAATATTTTGTATGTGTTGCAATTTTTTTTTAACCCCTCCTTGTAATTACTGAAGCTGTATCCTCAGGATGCTGACATCTGTGTTTTACTAATCCAGAATCCTGGTGCTGCGAGGAAGCAGTATAGATAATAAGACTGCATACCTGTCTAGCACCTTTCATCTGAGAATCTGAAACGGTCTGACTCATGTTCATCTGGTTATTGCTTGCACCAGCTGAGATTGGCCATTCCCATTTTTGCAGCCTAGGAAGCTGAGGTGCAAAGTGGGGGTATGTTTTGTCCAATAGATGAAGAAGTGATTCCAGATATGTGGTGACATAACCTCCGTGTCTGCTTCTATCCCTATTTGTCTCACAATACCTACTTTGCTCCTAAAAGGAAAGGAATTAGTGTAGGTTGGTTGGTCATGAGAAATGCTTTACTTGCAGTGATCCATGGGGGTTTTTGGCACCCCAGTAGGTTCCCCCCAAGAACAAAAAGTCAATTGCAAGACTTCTCTGAGGTAAGTCACCTTCCTTGGCTGCAATCAGGGATGCATAATGTAGTTCACAAGAAGAGCAATACCCAGACATTGTCTTTTGTCAGCTTGGTGGTTTGGAGTGATGCTGAGGGACAAGTGTTTGTGGCGGGCCCAGAGAGGGGGAATGATCTTGCTGTGCTTCAGGGGTGGTAATGAGAATGGTGAAAACATGCCCACAGGTGGTTGGGTGGTCAGCCTGGGCTGTTAATCCGTCCAGCTGCTGGACTGTTTTGGACAAGTTCCAAGACCAGGTAGGACACTGCTGCTTTTCTTACTGCCTCCAAAAACAGCTGAGGACCTGCAGTGGTTTTTGGTTTTGGGTGGAAACCACAAGTAAACCACGTCAATTCACTGGATTCTACCCCAAACCAGATAAAGTGTATGGGCTTCTGTTTCGTTTCACTTGGAGATGATTGGAAGAGGAGAGAGAGGGAAACCTATGTGGATCCAGTGTTAATGTAAGGCCATAAGTGATCTGTTCCTAAAGCATGAGAGTCGCATTCCCATGGCTAGACCAGACCAGTGAGGACAGAATAATACCTGAGCTGATGTCCCCTGGGACCTTGAGTGTAAGATGAGGGATATTTTGTCTGAAAACCTTCCAGAAAGGGGCAGTTGAGAGGTGGGGGAAGACATAAATAAAAATATGATGACGAGGATTAGTGTGAGTGTGTCCTCAACATATGTAATCTCAGCTAAGGTGTTAGGGAAGGTGAGTCAGTGTTTCCTGCACTGTGGATCCCTGGAACTGAGTGTGCATGGGGGATAAGGAACTCTCAGAAAGAGGAGGAGAGAACTGCAAGCTCTGCGAGGTAAAAGTGTATTTATTTTTCACGTGTTGCATCAGAACACACTAATTTTGCCTGAGAGGGAAGGCAAGCATGTTGAAAAACAGCCTCGCTAGGCAAGGGGTGGGGTAGCAAGATGCCAAATAACACTGGAAATGTTGCTGGAGGCCTGTCTCTTCCCTCTCATCACAGTGGCACAAGATTCATACAGGGCATAAGATCCGCACTCGTGTGTACAGACCCTCCTCTGGGTGTGTGCCAGGGCTTTGTAAGGGAGCCATGTTCTCCCCTTGAGGCACAGGCACCCCTAGCTCCCTGCCCTCCCCCCCTTCTCTCTTTCCCTCTTCTCCCATGTGCTTTTCTTCCTTTTGCAAACAGCGTATGCCAAATCCGACTTCACAGCTGGCTCTGCTCCACGTGTTTGTTTTCTATGCCTGCCCGGCGCTCGCCAGCTCTGCTAGCACTGTGGCTCAGAGGTGGAGGCGACCGGGGGGAGAGCAGTGGTGGTGGGGAGAGAAACAGGAGCAGGCTGCTGCCTTCCAAGCCCTTATTTGTTTAAAGCTTAAGCCTGTTTGAGAGAGCCTTTTTGGAGTGAGGGGTAAGTGGCAGGGGCGGGATGCAGGGGAATGGAGAAAGTAAACTGTGTGTCAAGGAAAGCAAACTTTGCAGCTGGAATTGCTGCTGGTGCTTATTGTGTAAAGGGCCGGAGGACGTGCCTGCAGCTCTGCGCTCGCTCTCTCAACACGGATACAAGTGTAAATGGGCAAGAGTGGAGAGCAGGGAGCCAGTAATGGGTCTGTGTTGTGCCCCATCAGCATGGGCACTGCTGTTCAGCAGGCACTGGGACCATGGTCGTGTCAAGTACTGGGACAGACACTGGCCACAGCTCTCACCAGTATGTCCTAACTGCAGACTAGGGTGCAGGCAGGTGATCCTCTCTTCCCAGGCTGTGAAGTGGCAGCGTGTTGCTGTGGCGATGCATTTCTCATACTTTCACTGTGGAGCATCCCTTTGCAGAGAGGGAGAAACGTGGTCCCGTCCCTGCCCATTGCTACAGGGTGATACAAGGTCTTGATCCATCTTCTGCCCACGTTTGGGTCGCTGTCCTTACCTGGACCATCATTTTTGGAGAGACATTATCTATTGCTGGGGTGATGGCACTAAGAAGCATACACAATCTTTTTTAAAAAAACCAAGATGTGTGACCCTCTTCACCTCTGGAGCAGGGGAGATCTGTCCTCTGTCCTGAGCCCCTGCTGCTAGTGTGTTCCCCATCATTTTTCACCTCCAGGTGAGCCCCATGTTTTTTTGGAGCAGCATATCACCTTCTACCATGTGCAGAATGAAGGAGGGATGTGGCTCAGCTGTCTGGATGCTGGCACTCGGCGTTGAGACCCTGAACTCCACCTCAGCATTTGGCACTGACTGGAGTATTTTCTATGGGAAGTCATTTCTGTCCCTTTGTTTTGCTGGCCTTGAGCTTCCTCTTGTGTTTTTTTGAGTAGTGACATGTCTTCCAGGGGAAATTTGTCCCAGTAGAGTCCTACAGGCTTTTGACCTGCTCCCATAACCAAAATGATTATTGTTAGTGAATAGCATTTAAGTGACAGCTACAGAGAGTAAAAACTCCCGTTTATTCCCAAATTTATAAAAGAGGAAAAAAGAACAAACCCAACAACCCCAACTTTTAAATACCATCTTCAAAGGACAAGAAAAATGGGCTTCTGCTCTTTTGCATCCCAGCAACAAGTCATTGCTGAAAGGAGTGCAAACTAGAAGGGAGTTTCTCTATGGTGGCAATGGGGATGTCTCTAAAGCCAGCCATCTGGGGATTAAACTTTGTATTGACGCTACTGGCGAGTACTTTGTCCTGTCTCTTTTGTATGCTCTTCTGGATTTTGATGTCAACTGTGTTAAACTAGCCTCGTGCTTGTTAATGCAGTTTCTGGGCCTGCTCCCATTGAAGTCATGGCAAAGATCAGGCTGGTTTTGGAGGCGGCAGAATGTCCTTGGTTATGATCTTCTGGATGCATCATTTAAGGAGGCATTTCTGCTGTGCCGCTTGCTTGTATTTAATATAAGCTTGGTCATTTTTTTACTGCAGCTGTTGTAGGCACCCTGGCTCTTCCAATAGAGACTGAAAGAAGATTCAAAAGCTAGGAAAGCTACTCAAGTCTTTGCTCTGCTTTAACAAGAAATTTTCCCCATTGTGACTTTCCCCAAGGAAGGCTTAACAGTGTCACTGGCAGTTTCTGTGGGCTTTTCTGGTTTGGATTTTTTTGTGTTGTTTTTGTATTTGTTTCACTCTGTTATTGTTCCTAATTGGACACGGACAAGATTTTTCTATTGTTTCTAGACAAAGATGATTTTTTAAAATACTTTTTCTTAATTTTTTTAAAAATTCAGTACTTTAAGGTAGCTTCATGTTTAAGCACATAAACAATTGGGCTGCTCTCTAGAAGCATCCGTAGCTGCTGTCTCTCTGGCTTGTGATCCATACTATGAACAAGAGCTTTCAAGATGCAGTTCAGAGGTGGCCATAGGTGATGGACACACCAAAATGCTCCCAGCTCCCCAGGCATCTCTGCAGTGCTTCATGCAGATGCCGATGGGTGGCATTTATCTGTGCTTTGGCTTATATAATACACTTTTGGCCTCCAGAGAGAGGAGTGTTTCATCTGCTGGTTACCAGCATGAATGGATGCTCTGGTACTTACTGTCTGTCCTGTTGCAAGCCTGACCCCATCACGTGACATAGACAATAAAAGGGAGATTGGTCTCTTTGGGACAGCTCAGTGTCACACCTTTGCCATGATTTGTGGTCTTCCTTTCCTGGGGCCCATTCCTGACCACTGCTCCTGCTGCAGAGAGGCCACAGGTGATATTAGTTAGTGTAGGATGCAGGATTTATGGTGTTGCTGCCGCATCAATGGCAAAATGCTTGTTTTGGCCAACGTGGCAGTGTCCTGTGGTTGGGGGGTGAGGGCTGGCTGGGTGTATGCGCTCCCCACGACCTGCTTGGGGGAAACAGAGCAGAGCTGAGCAAAATCAGCTTTGGAGGAGAGCACCCTGCTCTCCTTGTGTAAAAGTGCTGTTTACCTGGGACCAGAGCACACTATGGACGTGTGTCTGTTGGTTAAACTTTTGTCTAGGAGCAGGAATGGTTTTCCTGCTATCAAGAGTAACCCACATCTTAACAAGATGGAATAGTGGCAGCTGGAGAGAGATAGGTGCTTGAGATGTGACCATCCCAGGTGACAGTTACTGCTCTGAAGAAGGCAGGGCAGAGACTTGAGCCTGGGCACATGGACTCACACAGGTGAGCTGTGGCATTGCCTGCTCCTTGCCTTCCCAGCCCCTGCAGCAGTAGGGACAAATGCAGTTTAAGGAAATCAGTCAAATTCCCAACTACCTCATTTCTCCTTCCTTCATGACCCCCTCATCTCAATTTAATTTTCCTGCCTTTTCCTTTCTGCCACCTTTATTCCCCACTTCCCTTTGGTATCTTGCAGGGCTTTTGCTCAGCATCACTTTCCCTGTATCTGCCAGGCCTACCTCCTTTCTGACCTCTCCCTAACCCAAGGGAGAATTTGAGCCTCAACCTCAGACTTCAAGTTTTTGGGTTTTGTTTTGGTTTTTTGTTTGGAAAGGATGAGAAGGGAAAAACAAAAGCAATGCCCTGACTAATGTAAACTAGCCACAGGCACGTCTGTGCCTGCGTGTTGATGGATCCTGGTGGGAACTGCCCATCCTTCCCAGCACTCTCCTCTGTTGCAGCTGTTGACAGGGAGGGAAACAACCTGACACTCTGCTTGCATTGGTGTGAGATTCAGCACAGTTGAGCCCATACCAGAGCGAGCAGCATCGCTGGGCGCTCGCCACCTATCCTGTGGACACCTGCAGGTCCCACAGCATCAGCTCACAGGGAAACCGTTCCCTGGGCTTTCCTTGCCCAGGTGCATGCCTGCCCTCATTCCCAGCTTCTTGCTATATGCTTTACCTCTCTCCAAATAGAATCATAGAATAGTTTGGGTTGGAAGAGACCTCAAAGACCATCGAGTTCCAACCCCCCTGCCATGGTCAGGGACACCTCTGACCAGACAAGGCTGTTCAAGGCCCCATCCAACCTGGCCTTGAACATTTCCAGCGATGGAGCAGCCACAGCTTCCCTGGGCAACCTGTGCCAGTGCCTCACTGCCCTCAGAGTGAAGAAATTCTTCTTTATGACTAGTCTAAACCTGCCCCTCTCCAGTCTATACCCATAAAGGAAAAAGTGTAGGTAAATTTTGTTACTGCCTGCATCAAACATCCTAAAGTGAGTAACCTTTCTAGCCAGTGGTGTGATGTCTCTAGGACATGGGATGGCTTTTACTCCATGTTTAGTATAGCAGCCCTGATTGTGTTGACACTGATGTCTGGCTTAAGTTGTAATGTAAATGATAAAGTGGGTATTCTTTTCAAATGGCAAGAGATGAGATGCTTCAGGCAAGTAATAGAGTGCAGTAAATCCCCTGCTTGTAAGACTAAAGGTGTGTTTGTGTCAGTGGGTGACTCCCTTTCTGCAGGCCCCTCTGCAGTGTTTCTCACTATGAAGATGCAGCATTGTCCCATTGCAAAGCCTCAGTTAGCTCATGCTTCTTGTTGCACTGTGAGCTGAGTTTGTAGCAGGTATGGGGCAAACTGAAAATGCTCCTAATAAGGTAACTGGTCTCCACAAATGTGTGGCTGCAGTGATGTGGTTTTTCAAGAGGATCGTGGTGCTTTCTCCTGACACAAACATTGGCATAAGAGTAGATTGAGTTGCAACCCCATGTGCACTTGTCTGGGGTCTTACAGGACTTCAATACCAGCAATTCTACTGATTCCCTTACATTTGATGTTCAACACCCAGATGCACAATATGCAACTTTGTAAGCACTGGAGATGTGCAATCCCCTTGGTAGTCCTTAATGGAATCAGAATGTTAGCTGGGAGGCTGGAGAGCCTACAAGTGGACCAAGGTGTGGATCAAGCATGGGGAGGGTGGAGGAAAAGTTGGTCTAAAGCTATGATAGCTCCCAGGTTGGGAGTGAATTTGGACCGAAAGGTTTTGATGGGAGAGGCGTGCTGTCCCAGCCGCAGGAGGCAGCCCCAGCGGCTGCTGCGGCGCCACTTGGGAGAAGGAGCCAGAGAGCAGCCAGCAGCTCCGAGCTTGTTGCAGCAACAACATCTGTTTCCTAGGTGCACTTTGTTTCTGAAGAGGCTGTGCAGCACGCTCCATCTGCGCCCTTCTCTTTTTTTTTTTTTTTTTGGTCGCTTGTGCCCTGTTCAGCAGACAAGGATGGAGGCACTTAGGGGAAGGCAAGCGTTTCTCCAGGAGGACCCTGCGCCAGCCTCCGTGCCAGCACGGGCTGTTGGGCTCTTTGCACCCGAAGCAGCATTGTCAGCATCTTGACAGCTGGCCGGCTGCATGCTTATTAGTTGCCACTTTCCTCTTGCCTTCCACCTCTCCTTCACCTCCCTAACCACCTCCACCCTCTCCCTTCCCCCCTTCCCGCTCCTGGCCCTTTCGGGGAGCCCCCAGCCTCTCCAGATTAGAGCTCTCCAGGGACTTGGTCCTTTTCAAAGGAAGAAAGAAGGGGGGGTGGGGGGAAAGGGTGGTGTTGGTGGGGAAGAGTGAGGGGGGAGAAGGAGGGGAGGAAAAAAAATTATTTAAAAAAAAAAAAGAGAGAGAGAGAAAAGAAAGAGGGGGAACAGAAGAATGAAAACAGACCCAAGGGGCAATAGTCCCTCGAGCCATTTCACTGCATTACAATGAATATGGACTCTATTAAGCTCCGTTCTGCCTGTTAGTGTTTCCCAGGGCAACACAGCTCCCATATGGCAAGCATGCAGCAGATTAGGGTAGGCCTCCGGGCTTCATTGAGGGCTCGAGGCTTGACTGGCAGTTGAACCCCATCCTTCCCCCCCTCCTCCTCACACTTGACACTGCCTGTGTTTATCTAAAGCAGAAAGGGCCGGGGTGGGAGAAGGGGGCATTTGGGGGGTTATTGTCCTGGGCAATGGGAGAGGGCAGGGAGAGGGATGGGGGCCGGGGAGGGATGGGGGGAGGGAGATAGGATGGAGGAGAAAGGGGGGTGCAGCCCCTCATACATATTCAGGAGAAGTCTTGAATGGGCAGAGGAGAAATAAAGCAGATGGAATTCATGTTAAAGAACAGCCACAATCGCCCTCCAAAAACAAGGAGAGAAAAGCGGGCAGCCTTAAAGGAACGTAGGGAGCAGCGTTTATCCAATTAGCAGGGTTGTCAAATTGAATTTACTCAGAATGGAGGGGGAAGCTTGTGGGGGGGAAGGAGGGAAATTAAGTGTCTAGGGCATGGGGGGAGCACGATATTGAAGAAAGGACGCGGGTTTTCTTTCTTTCTTATGCTCTAGCCTTGTCTTTTCAAGGGCTGGAGCTGTTTTTGGGGCGCACCAAGGGGCAGCCAAAGCTGGCGTGCATACTTGTTTTAGCACAGGGCTCCTCTTCTGGTAGCTGGGGAAAAAGGGAGGTGTATCCCAGGGGACAGCCGCGGGATAAGGCTATCCTCGCATCCCTGGCCTGCCTGCAACAGGGTTGTTTGAGACTGGCTGATCCAGCCGCTGTCGGACCACCGTGCTGCAGGCATTGCTCGAGGCGAGCTGGATTTGCCGCAGTGCCACCACCATGGTGACATTGAGGAGCTTGTGGCTGGCATGAGGGCAGTGTTTCGTTCTTCCAGCAGCCCCGTGCTCACTGGCTGACAAAATGCCAACATGAAGGGGTTTGCTGGGGCTCAAGCAAAGTCAGCCTGATCAATGCCCGCTGGAAAGTGGCACTCGTTTCAGAGGAACTGTGGGATGGAGAGGTGCCAGCAAATGCAGGCGTTGGGTCTTCAGGGGGGTGAGGAAAAGTAGATGGGCAATGGGAAGGCTTTGCATCCTGTTACTAATCCAAAGCCCGCATGCACAGATACCACAGGCTGCTGTGGAAAGAAGCTTGTCTGGACAGTAGCTTCATCTTATGGAAGATAAATAAGTTGCAAGGACTGTTACATGTTTTGTTTGATTCATTGCTGGTTTGTGTGAGCAGTTCTGTTCAAGTTCTGTTTTATCTATGAGTCTATGCTGGTTTTTTGGAGTGGTCTATTGCTACTTAATTGCTTGGGATCAGTCTGGGGACACTCTGTGGGTTTTTTTCAGGTTGCCTGGTGCCCAAGCGCAGTCTTGTAGTTTACAGGTGAACTTGCTCATCTGCACTGTGGTTGTGCGGTGTTTTGCTCTGGGTATTTACCTTCTCCTAACTCTGAGCATGAATTTATCCCAGGCTTCATCTGTTGTGGCTTCCCGATGAACCCACTGAGCTCACAAGTAGCCAGTGAGAGGGCCTTTTTTTGCCTAATCACTCTAGAAAAGAAGAAGTGGGGGCGGGAGGGAGGGGGGAGCTCCTCACACCAGTTAATCAAGGGCTATGTTAACAGAGCTAATGCACTCTGAAGTCAGGAGCTTTCAGTGCTACAGTGGGAAGCAGGCAAGCTTTTATCCCTGTTTACTTGTACACTGTGCTACCTCCTTGACTTTAAAGATGCCAGTGTACGGTTGGAAGCTGACTCTCTCTTCCCCCTCCTGAGAGCACCCACTTCTCATTCAGAATCCTCCCTCTCCCTGCAGCATCTGCATCCCCATCAGATGCCCATGCTGCCCATAGGAGAGGGAGTTTCTGTCATGCTGCAAACCTCTCCTTTTCCAAATCCTCTGAGACAACGAATACAACTTAACAGTGTGAAATTAATGCTTGAAGTGGGGTGGAAGTTGGTAGAGTTTCATTTTCTCTGAGATGTTTGTTTGATGGGTTTGAAGAAGCAGTCTGCATCGGTGGTGCCCAGATTGTAATCTGTGCCCAGGAATCATGTATGGACTTAGCAGTTGACCTGCTCAGCTGTGTCACCTTGGCAGTGTTTTTCAGCTACAGGATTATAAAGTTGTGTGGTGGACTCTTCAGACAGGATGCCAAGGGCTTGGGATCCAAGAAAAACCTGTTTGATGGGATGGAGGTCCCATTCAGAGTGCTTTTGGTTTCCAGCTCTTCTGGTGCTTTATTGTATAACCTTGGGCCATGGTGCCTTCGTCTTCTAGCCATCAGGTTCTCTCACTTGGAGAGCAGGAGTGCTGTGGCTCTTTTCTCTTTTACAATTTTTTTTGCAGTGTTTTAAGCTCTGTGGAACAACAGAAAAACACAGCCTTATATTAAAAACCAATGATTACAAATAAAATTGGCATGCTGTACTGTGTAAGGCACTGCATTTTCTGAAGAGCTTAAGTCTTAATGTATATAGTGGAGAACTGGGAGTATCATTGTCCTTACTTGACCCGATGGAAATGGAGGCCAGCTGCAATGAATTCTCCAGAGTCACCAGGGTGTCCCCAGCTGGTAGCTGGACCTGAGTTGCTGCAGCTTTTGCCTTAGTGTATAGCAGCCCCTTCCCTCCATTCTTCTGAATGAAAAGGGTCTTGGGGTCTGCCTGCCTGACACAACCTCAGACAGCCTTCATGGGCATCAGTGAAATTTCCCTGTGTCCCAGTTTGCCTCTGCATTTTCCCCTGTGCCTGCTCCATAGCTGGGGTGTGTGGTGCAGGGATACTGGGGCAGCGGCTGGTTCCCATTTGGAAGCCTTGTAAATCACAGACAGTGTGGCAGTAACAAGGGCTGCTTTGCCAGCCCTTGTTAAGCAGGAGGGGGCTTGGGGCTGTGAGCAGCGTTTCCTTAGTAAAACCTTCAGTTTCTAATCAGCAAACACCTCTCCTGCTGCCTGTGCTTAATTCACAACCCCTTTTCCTTTCCAGCACACACATTTCTTCTCTTTTGTATCTTCACCTCTGGCTTTTCTTTCTTGCTCCTCACCCTTTGCCGTGCCCTCCATCGCTGTGGCACAGCTGGGGCAGCGTGTGGGGACCTCGGTGGGCTTAGGTGTGTGGTGGGAACCCAAACCAATGCATTTTACACCCTACAACCCCTCCAATTCTGATAAAGCTCTCATTAGTTTTGTGCTCCTAATGGCCCCTTCTTTGATTTACTGGGCTGTCTGAAAGGGACTTAGAGCCTTGGCTCCTCGGACAGGAAATTGTTATTTTAACCTGGCAGGAAAGAATTAAAAATAAATAAACAAATAATTTTTGTTTTCCCTCTCGCCTTGAAGCTCTTTAAGTGACTCTTTCGTTTCCCAAATAGCAATTAAGCAGGAACTGTTGAGGCTCGTGGTGTTGGCTGCAGAAGTGTCGGCAACTAGGGGTGTCTCATGCCTGGGGGAAGAGTTGGCAGCTGAGCAGGGTGCCACCACGCAGCAGTCCTGCATCTCCCAGCACAGCCCCCCGCCTGGGACCACAGCCCCTGGGAAGGCAACCGGGGCTTCTGGGGCCTCCTCCGCTCCTCACCTCTGCCGCCTCTTCTGCTGCAGCCCGCCCTGGCAGTGCTTGCAGGGGTGTCGAGCAAATCGCAAGCTGCCTGATTAATAAAGTTTCTTGCTATACACTACTGCAGGCTGCTTAAGGGCAGCATTTTCAAAAGAGGTCAGCTCCCATTTAGGCATCGAAATAAGTTGGTTGCCTATTCAGGAGAGCTCAGCATGTCAAGAACTGAATGCTTTTGAAAATCTGGCTTCAATTGTGGAAGCTGAGAATTTTGAAATCTGGCCCTGGATCCTAATAGTTCTTTTGGAATTGATGTTTTCATTCATTTTCCTCATTATTTTTATGCCGGCCATTTACTTTTTGTACTTCACTCAGCTGTGAAAGAAATAGCCACATGTCCCTATTTAGAGCACATATTCTGCCTGGAGGTTTGGGGTGTTACCATACACTTGTTGCAACACACCTTCTCTCCTCAGTCTCTGCTTAATGCTGTTCAATCTGCCCAGCACTGTGTCCAAGTTTTTTTATCTCACCGTTTTTCTCTCCACTTATTGCCCTTCATCCTTGTACAGACCTGGGGGCAGCCAGTATCATCATCATACTGATGTGCCTGGGTGGTCCTAGCTCACGAAGGGTCCGTTCAGTACCTTTGGCTTTGCCCTTCTGGCCAGAAACTGCACGACTCAGAGCTGCGGGGAGGTCTGGTTGGGAATGTCTTTGCTTACCCCTTCCCCGAGTATGGGCTCCAAGGAACAACTCTTTTCCATCCAACATTCTTCCATCCTGCTGCCAAACCCCTCCAGATAGGAGGAATGAGTCAGCTTTGGTCTGCAGGCCTCCAAAACTGAGGAGCAAAACTCAATTAAGTTAAGTCTGTCCCCAAAATGTTTCTTCTGTGTTGGTGGAAGGCTTTCTATGCCTAGCAACCCTGATGGTGGAAGGTACAACTAAAGCTGTGTCTTAAACCTAAACTATCTCAAAGTGCTTTCCAGATGAGTGTAATTAGTGCTGCATCACTGGTGTCAACAGTGCATGTTCTGGTATGGAAAACATCAGGTGCTTATGTGGCCATTGTCAGTGGTGGTTTGCCCAAGATGGCTGTGGCATAACTAAGGATACTTTGGTGGCTGTCTTACATGGAGAAATGGACTTGAGTAACTCATGTGGTCTCCAAGTCAATAGCTGAAAGATCTTGTACAACAGCACTTGCTGGTTGATGGGGGAAGCTATTCAAAGACAAATTGTTGAGACTCATTTGCAGGGTGGGGAGTGGTACTGGTAAGGATGAGGCATGCAGGAGGGAAGTTCTTGTCTTGTGCTTTGGCACTGGATTTTACCTACAGCAGATTTCCACATGTAGTGGGGCTGCAGTAGCTAGAGTATGGGTCTAGCTGAACTTTCTGCGTGCCTTCAGGGTTTGCCCAGCCTGGCATCTGATGGCTGAACTCTGTCCATGCTCCCAACCACCATAGGCTGTGCCAAGCTTGACCTAATTTACCATCCCTATCAGCAGGGCTTGTTATCTTGGGCACACGGCCACATTAATAGTGGCTGTTTAACTCCTGGGAAACAGCTGCCTTGCCTTGAGCCCGCTGGGCAGTCTGGCTGAGTGAGTTCACCTTGGCAGGCTATGTGCTGTGCAAAGATGCTCTTTGCGGGATTTGCAAAGCTCCAGTTGCATAGCACTTTGCATTGCTTCCTTTTGAAACTTCCAGCTCAGGAGTGGCTCTTATTTTTCTTGTCTCCTCTTAACTCTATATGAATGTCTGCTCTGTGATTCCACACTCTGGGGCAGGGAGGGATAAGGGGTCAGCTCGTTAGGCTGTCTGAGGGACAGCCCAATTTGCAGAGGTATGTGCAAGCTAACTATCTGGATTCCTGCTGTTGTAACATGAACCTTTGCATAGCCAGCTATGGATATTGGACCCATGCTGTGGTCTTGCACCTTTGCTGTCACCATAAGCCGAGCAAAGTCCCCCCAAATGCTGGGATTCCTCACTAGCAGTAATCAGGCTTGTCTTGAATGACTTAGCGTCTGATGGGAAGTCTGAAGCAGTCCTTACTTCAGGAGGTTGAATTTTTGAGGATATGCTGGAGGGGACTTGTCCCCTTTTTTTTTTTTGACCGAGTTGGGTTTGAAAAGAACATGCCTAAACAGGTGGTGGGTTGAGCAGTGACCATGGTGGAAGTAGGAAATACTGCTCTGCAGGGTCCAGGTGCTCTTGGCAGTGGTATTTACAGTTAGTTGTGTATCTGCAGGGGGAACAGACAATATAACCGCTGTTTGCACCAACTGCTGAGCTTGGTTTGATCTTGGATTTCTGCCGTGCTCATGTGGACATGTTCAGCAGCAATTCTGACATACTTTTGAGAGACACAGGTCTTCTTAGTGCTGCAGCTGGAGGGAACTCAAAAACCTGTAGCTGCATTATGGTGTCCATAGAGGGAAGCCTCTCTTGACTTCAGCCCTTTACCCATGGTTGAACCTGAGTTCAGTCTAACATCTGAGGTGTCTCTTGGTGCAGACACTTAGATCTTTAATCCTCCTGACCTGGCTTGCCTGCTTTGGGGTTCACTCATGACTGTCTTTCCAAAACAGCTGCTGTGGTGTGCAGCTTTTCACAGCAACCTGGCTTGTGGTGGGTGGGCTTGGACTTCAGGTTTTTTGGAAGTTGTTGACGCTTTCGAATACAATGGTTTGTCCAGATAGGGTAGTTCTACTCATAATAGACAGTGCAATTCAGGCAGAACAGTTAATCTGAAATGTTTCTGTAGAACAGAGGTAAAAGAAAGGTGTGTTATAAAGGTATATTGTATAGTTGACATTGATGAGGCTGCACCTTGAATCCTGTGTTCAGTTTTGAGCGCCTCATGACAAGAAGGACATTGGGGTGCTGGGGTGTGTCCAGAGAAGGGCAATGGAGCTGGTGAAGGGGCTGGAGAACAAGTCTTCTGAGGAGCAACTGAAGGAATGGGGACTGTTTAGCATAGAGGAAAGGAGGCTGAGAGGAGACCTTATTGCTCTCTACAAATGCCTGAAAGGAGGTTGTAGCAAGGTGGGTGCTGATCTCATCTTCCAAGTGAAAGGGTGAGAGGAAATGGCCTAAAGCTGCACCAGGGGAGGTTCAAGTTGGATGTTAGGAAGAATTTCCTCACTGAAAGAGATCTTGGGCACTGACACAGGCTGCCCAAGGGGGTGGTGGAGTTTCCATCCCTAGAGGTATTTAAATGTGAGTACATGACGTACTGAGAGAGATGGTTTAGTAGTGAACAGGTGTGGTTGGACTCATTGATATCAAAGGTCTTTTCCAGCCTAGTGATTCTATGATTCTATCCCAAACCAACATAATCCACCCTCAGCTCACTGCATTGAATTGGAGCAAATTTTGGACTGGCCATGTATTTTCTCCTGAAAAAGTGTCCCCTCCTCTTCAGAATAATTCCTTAGAGAAACATTTACATCTTCTAAGGAGTCCCAGCTGGGTTGAAATGTAGGTATACCTGGTAGTAACATGGCCAGTATTTCAGGAAGAGACTCAAAGCTGCAGGATCACCTCTGGTTTTGTATAGCTTGGGGCTCGTACCTACTCAGTTACTTTTGTTTTCAAGCTCAAATATATTCCAGACGCAGCCAGTAAGTGGCAGCAACACTTGGCAAGTATTTCCAGTGACACTTCGTTGGAAATGTTTGTGTTTTGCTCCTGAAAATTGCCTGGTGTGCGTTGCTGGCACTGTACAGGCATTCACTGTGCCAAATCTGGAGTGGGGAAGGGGAGTGAGTATGTGTTTGTGTGCATACGTGTAGACTTGTACCGAAGGCTGAGGATGGGATGTCTTAGGAGACCCACAACCATGTCTGGGGGAGAGGCCGCAGGAAAGAAGTGCTGGCCTCAGTGTCTGTAGCTTCCTCAGGCCACCGGCTCAGTGGATCACTGGGAGTTTAGAGATACTGGTAGAGATGCCAGGCAGGGCTGGAAAGTAGAGGGAAGTCTGAGGGTTTAATGAATCTCATTTCTTGTCATCTGCAGGAATCTGCTACCGCATCTCCACTGCATCCCCTGAGGCAGCTTATGGGACACTTCCCTGGGTGTCTCTGCCCCAGGACACACTACATGGGATGGCAATGACACACGGAAAGAAGAAACCCATGTCCCCCATCCCTTGCCTCATCCTTGTAGCCACTAGCTGCTTTGCCAGACTGAGTGAGTTTCTGCTCTTACCCATTTGTTCCATTTTGTTTATGCTTTGCCTTTACACTGGTTAGTGTATAAGTTTTGTTAGCAATAAGTTTCTTGGGCACTGGCACAGGCTGCCCAGGGAGATAGTTGAGTCTCCATCCCTAGAGGTGCTTAAAAGACTAGTAGATGAGGTACTCAGGGATATGATCTAGTTGGGGACAGGTATGGTTGGACTTGATGATATCAAAGGTCTTTTCCAACCTAATGATTTTATGGATGCAAAAATGTACCAGCATTACATTTTTTTACCCTGTCCTTTCTTTTGCTGAGTCTTACAAACCTTTATCTTTCCCATTTATTTCTCTTTCTGCAGGTGAATCCCTGCAGGTTACTGTACAACCTGCCTCCATTGTCCAAAAGCTTGGGGGCCCAGTCAGCCTGGGGTGTGTAGTGGAACCCCCGGGAGTGAACCTCACCTGGAGACTGAATGGGAAGGAGCTGGCTGGATCGGACAAAGTGCTGGGCATCCACATTGAGCGAGGAAAACTCATCATCATGGCTCTCAACAACCACACTGTGGGGCGTTATCAATGCATTGCTCGTGTGCCTGAAGGAGTCATTGCCAGCGTCCCTGCAGTAGTCACATTAGCTAGTGAGTAACTTTAGTCCTTTGCCATCCCTTGCATTGCTTGGGCCATCACTCATGCATCCTTGAGAGGCTCATCCACACTCACTTGTTGACACTGCAGCACTTTTTATCATGGATTGGCTGTCATGTTGTGGCTCAACAATGACCTAAGCAGTCCTTCTGCGTGGTAACAGCAGTCCTGTCCTGCAGTGATTGTTTTTGCAAGACCACACGGAGCAGGAAGTAACCTGATCGATGGTGCTTGTGTGCATGGTTGGTCCCCTGGCTGTCATGTTGCCCCATCCAGTTGCAAACTTCTTGTTTGAAGTTACAAAGAATTACCTGTTGGTGCTCATGGCCAAACCACTGTCCTGAGCTGTTCTGGGGCTGTTGCCAGTGCTGAGTCAGTGTGTACTAAGTTTTGCTGCCTTCCTGACCCACAGAAAGTGAAGTCCCTTGCCCTGCTTGTGCTGTGATGGGAGCTGCACTTTTTTTTGTGCTGCCTCTGTGTTCATCGTAGCCAAAATACAAGCACCAATGCTCATGGTAAGGAAAACATAGGAATGGTTTGATAGGAATGATTGGACTATTGATAGGAATGGTTGGACTTGATGATCCGGTGGGTCTCTTCCAGCCTGGTTATTCTATGATTCTATGATTCTATGAAAGGTTGGTCTGGCTGTGGTGAGGAGGCGCTCCTGAGCACCCACAGTAAGGGGCTGATGGCCCTCACTGTGACATTGGGAGGATCGTGCAAGGTGAAGTAGTGGCTGCAGGAGAATGGTTGCAGGGCAGCGTCAAAGGCAGAGGCTGCGCTGTCCTAATTTGGTTGGGTGGATGCCAGAGTTGACAGGAGGCAGATGCAGGAGAACAGAGTATCTATAAGCACTTGTAACGAGGTTTTTGTCTTTAAGGGGCTGCACTCATAACCACTGCTTTTGGCCCTAGGAGGGCATGCTCCCACTTTCCAGGACTTAGTTCACTTCCTATAGGTAGTAGTGGCACAGCAGCAAAAAATCACCTTGTTCTTGAGCCACAGCTCTGAGCTTATGTGCTCCTCTCTGCTGCCCTCTGGCACTGGTGACAGACCAAGGAGACGTGTGCATGGGAGGCTGTGTCTTAAGAGTGGGGAACTTCTGCAGGAGCCTGGGTTTGGCCAGATAAAATGCTCAGACGTGAGAAAGTGCTGTCTTTGGATGCATCTGGGAAAGAACAGCCCACATATGCTTGGAGACGGGAGTGCTCTGTGTGGGCCATCCTTGTTCAAGCAGCAGAGAACCTGATCTTCTCAGAGACCCGTGCAGTTTTCGGTGGAGCAAGTGCGTGCAGAGGAGACTGCCATCCCCTGGCAGCAATAGTCCCTGGGTGGAGAAAGAGCTTCATCTTCCCAGCAAGTGGGAGTTTGGGGCTAAGTAATAAGAAAACGAAGAAGTGAAGATGTTTGTGTGAAGTCAGGGCTGGCTTTGCTTTAAAGCCAAGAGCTATTGGCTTGTCACTGATACATTAATCAGGAGTGAAATGCTTAAACCAGGCTGGGTGGGAAGAGGAGATGAGGGAAAGCAAGGGGAAAGTTGCCGAGTGCTGAAGCGAGTGGGAGGGGGTTGTCATGGGACCAAATCTGTTAGGGGATTTGGCCTGAGCCCTGTGCTGAGATTAAGTTTCGGAGAACACATTCCAGAGCAGAAAGGGGGCTGTGTGCACTGGTGGCCTGATAGAGGGAAGGGAGAGGAGGGAAGAAGTGGATGGGATTACCAAAGACATGGTTTGCATTTAGGAGAGCAGGGTGTGCACAGCTCCTCAGCCTGATTGGTTTTTTACTAGGCTGATCCCCTTTTCTTTTTTCCCCTCACCCCAAGCCTCCCCCACCAGCTCTGTCTCCTGGGACAAAGCCTGGCTGTTTGACCCATCTGCCTGCTTTGGTCTAGCATCAGTGGTGGACAGGAGGTAGGTCCTAGAGCACCAGAAGGTCCCACCGTGTCCCTCAGGGCAAGTCAAAGCCACAACTGAGTAGTTTCTCAGCCTCTCTCCAGGAGCCAAATCACTTCCTGCTATTGGATTGCAAGTTGGGGTTGGGGTGTGAAAGAGAGGATTGTGCCTCCTTCTGCGGTCCCTACTGTAGCAAAGGCTGGAGGTCAGGAGCACCATTCACTGGAACTCACAGAACTGGCGCCAGAGGTTGGTTGAACAAACTAACCCATCATGGAGCACCCTTGTGCTGTGCTGCATGGGTCACCTGTCCTCAAAGGGAACTGAAGGTGGCAGAGGCCATGTCCCATGCACCCAGGCAGCCTCAGGCAACAGAGAGCCCCAGCATGGGGAAGACTTGGCAGTCAAAGAGTGAAGGGAGAGAAAGGGCAGTTCAGGAAAGACCTGGGGCTGGAGGTCTAGGAGGGAAGCCTTCTGGAGGGGTTGAAATATCTGGCTTTGTGTTTGTGAGCTGCAGGCTACTCGCAGCAGTTGCTTTGCAGTGGTCTGAAATCATAGAATGGCTTTGGCTGGAAAAGACCTTTAAGATCATAGAGCCCAACCATTGATCCAGCCCTGCTAAATCCACCACTAGACCATGTCCCCAAATAACAGGGGCACCGATTTGTGGTTGGACTGAGTTTGAAATCTATGGTAAGCAGCTGTGCCATGGGCTCTGGCTCCTGCTCCAGACATCTCCTACAGGGCTTTGCTCTAAGCTGGTTCAGTGGGGAACATTGTCCTGGGGTTGCAGAGGGCTGGTGTTGCAGTTGGTGCTTCTCTGTCAGATCACCTGCTGGTTTGAAAGAAAACCCTCCAAAAGCCACAGCCCCATCCAAGAACTATTTGGGAGGGCCAGAGGTAGAGTGAAACTGGAATGTGAATGCAAGCAGCAGGGAGGGGGGTGTGGAAATATTTTTGAGGTTTAGGTTTACTTTGGAAGAGGACCTGGAGTCACTGGAAAAAGTGTCTTGCTAGGTTTCTAGGGGTGTAGTTAACATTATCAGGCCAACTTTAAGGCTATTTCCACTCCTTTGGAGGAAACAGCCTTGAGCATCCCAGGCTGTGCATGCCCAGTCCCTCAGGGCTTCTTTGTGCTTTGCTGACAGTCAGTGCAGGTGACCATCACTGCCGTGCTGGCAGCCACGTTGTGTCCTTGGCACTGATACCTCCCTCTCCCATCTGTGCCACAGCGATGCTGAGTCCATCTCCACTCTCCCTGGCTCAGAGGGCTGGTTGAAACTAGCCTTTAATTCCACCAGCAGAGATAAGTATTGTGTATCGGTGGGGTAGAGGGAGGAAGGATTTGCAGAAAGGGGAAGGTTTCTTAAAGCAACAGAAGGAGCGACACTTCAGGCATTACTTGGGCACTTTTGAGTCCAGTTAGAGGTAACCTGGTGTTTCATGATCCCACGTTCAACCTTGGTAGCCTGTGGCACGTTAGTGTAGGCAAATGCCTGCTGATCACCACTGGCCTGATGGGCTGCGGAAGATCAGTCTTGCGTGGCCCCAAGGCAGCCTATCAACCCTCCGATAGTTATGGGCTGAAGTCTGGGACAGCTTGAATTGATGGAGTGTGTAACCAGGAGTCCTGGTTTTCCAAGCCAGACCCCAAGCTTTCATATAGCGCAGAGCTGCAATGAAGAGAAAGGTATTTTCTGTGCCCACTTGAAGGTGGCAAATTTGCCATTACGCCAGAAGCCCTGCTCCAGCCCCTCTCCTGGGTGTAGGAGCTATATGAAGAAGCTATGACTTTAGTGGGCTCTGGTGGGGCTGGATAAATCCACCAGGGACAAGGATGCAGTGCTGTGGGTTGGTCTTGAAACAGCAGAAGGTTCAGGAGGTCACGAGCCCTTAGTGGAGATCACGGGGCAGATGAAGTGCAGGGCTGGAGGAAAACCAATGGGCAGAGGTTGCAAAAGCCATTCAGCTATGTGTGTAAAATCCATGCAGTGAGCACAGCAGCAAGCTTGACCTAGGTAGATGTGACATGGAAAAACAAAGCAAAAAAATAGATGAGGGGTGCTGCAAAGGGACTCCACGTAGGTTGGATGACTCCACCAGGCTGGATGAGGCTATGAACAGCCTGATCCATTGGAAGGTGTCCCTGCCCATGGCAGGTGAGTTGGAACAGGATGATCTTTAAGGTCCCTTCCAACCCAAACCTATGATTCCAGTGTATCCCACTCAGCCAGGGTGAGAGGATTGCAGGGCACCTGTGTCCTGGGGACGCTGTGGGACAAGGGAGACTCATTGCCTAGTGGCCTTCCATTGGCACTGGCAATGAGGACGGCCCTCAGCTTTGCAGTAGCACGTGGGGGAACCTGGGCCTCCACGCGTGGTGCTCACGGGCAGTGACCCTGCACTGGGTCAGGCTGGGCATACCCCAGGAATTTGCAGCTGCTTTCTGAAGACAGCCCCATTCATTTTCCTTGCCTGGGCCTCTACTCTGATGGCTCCCTGGAGGCATGGCAGGAGGGAAGGAGGGAGGGAGGGAAGGAAGGGGGCGACTGCGTGTTGGAAAAGCATTTGCTGAGCAAGCACAAGGGCTCTGGCCCCTGGGGCAGAGGTGGCCTCAGGAGAGGAGAGAAGGAAAACACAGGTGGTGTTGCTTGAGCTGGTAGTGCTGTGGTACGAAGGCCATGCAACGGGCCCAGGGCAATGGTGGGGAGTGGAGCATGGCAGGGGATGCACCAGGGGGTGTGTGAGCAGGCAGGACGCCAGGGAGCTGCACCTGTCCACTCGGGTGGGAAGGGGCTGATGGGGGCAGTGCCAGTGCCCAGGCTTCTGCAGCACTGACTGGACTGAGAACCGTAGCCGTGGGCTGTGGGGGATGCCCGCCCCTGAGTGCAACTGCCCATTCCTTTTCTTGGGGTCCCTCCCTCACCCTTCCTTACAGCGAGGAAGACTTTCACCTTGAGGGCTGGTGTTTTATTTACTACTGCTTCTCCAAAGTTATTTATGGTCTCTCATTCATTTGGTCTGGTCTGTCTCGCCTGTCTTGTTGCTTGGCCCCTGGCCCTGCAATTCAGTTGGTTTCCCTCCCTGATGACAGCTCACCACAGACTGACCTTCCCTGCACCCTGGCTCACCCCATTGCTCCTTGGCACAGGGCACAGATGGACACAAGCATTGGCCTTTGGTTGCACTCCCTTCACTCCCTTCTAAATTAAAAAAAAGAGGGGAAAAAGAAAAAAAAAAACACCCATAAGCCCTGTTATCCCAGCACAGCTGGGACTGGCAGTGCTGTTTGTCTGTCCACAGCACCTCCCAGTCCATGGCTGGTGGATGAAGACTTGCTGCTTCCCTGTGATCAAGCGTGTCTTTTAAGGACAAGGACATGGGCTGGCACGTTGGTTGCTGCCATATGAAACGGAAAACTCAGCCAGTGGAGAGGGGATGTGGTTTCTCCCAGCTGCATCAGGAGTTAGACCTGGCGTGCAAATTGCATGTTAGACATGGGGCACAGCTGCTGCCAGCCGGGCAGCCAAAGGGTTGAGCACTGCATCCCCCCTGGTTCTGACCCTCTCCTCCATTCCTCCCTGCACTGCTTGGTTGGGGGAAGCACATGTGGCTCCCAACATTTTGGGGGGAGACCCATTTGAAGCCCTCAGGTTGAAACTGTGTGTCCTAGCCAGGCATGGCAGCCTCTGTTTTGCTGCGCTGAGGCCAAGTGCAAAGGGGTGTGTGAAGGGGGGCCAATACCACGCACAAGGGGTGTCCCCACCACAGGGCCGGCGGTACCCCCAGGGACCCCTTGCCAACTCCAGCTGGTCCAGCGGCGTTAATGGATGGCTGGATGCCCCCATACCAACAGGGAGAGGGTGGCTGAGACGACCTGTGACCAAAACCCACTAGCAAATAAGACAGTCTTGTTCACTGTGGGGGAGCAGGAATTTAGGGGAGTAGTTTGCCAGGAAGCTTCTACACTTGCGTATTGAAATTTTTTTTGTCCCAGTGCCCACCTGATTTTTTTTTTCCCTTCCCCAGTGCTGGTTTCTCTCCAGTTCTCCAGCATCGCCCAGTTCTAGTTCCCCCAGCCACGCCAGGATCCCTTTCCTCTGTTCTTTCCTCCTAAGTCCACAGCTTCACTGCTCATGACCTTTGGCCAGGCTGGAAAGGGAAGGCAGAAAGAGCAGGGGGTCCCATTCCCTGCTGTGGGGCTGCATATGAGGAACCTCGCCATCCACCCAGGCCAAGGCTGTCCCATGGGTCCCCTAACACAGGGACATCATTTTCCATCTCCAAGAGCTTGATGCTTCCCAGTGGGCTCTGCTGTGCCAGGACCGTGGGTCTGCTCTTCCTCCAGGCTCCTGGGCCCCTTCTCCTCTCCAGGGTCTGTGCATGTGTGCACGTGTGTGTGACTGTGTGCGCGTGTGTGCGCGCAGATCCCTGCCAGCATTGCTGGAGCCTGTGCCTTGGCTCTGAAATCTTCATTTGGCTGTGATGAATCCAGACCACCAAGGCGCACATTAATTTTCCTGATGCTCGTTTATATTTTGTTGATCGGAGAAATATGCATGATGTGGGCAGGCTGACGCTGGGCTCTCGCTTCTCCACATCTTCCCATTTCTGTGCCTCTTACTATTTCATTCCTTGATCAAATGTAAAAAGCAAAGAGGAGAAAATACCCTGCACCCTTCCCCTCCCCGGCAGTGACTTTCATTGCTGGAGGAGCACAAGGCACTGCCAGCTTTTCACAAGTGAAGAGTTAACCTTCATCTGGCTTTAATACCCAGTGGAAACATGGCTCCCCTCCTCCACTTGTCTTAAAGGATTAATCACATTTCTGAAGCTCACCCGTATTCCTTCTTTTTAATATTTTTTTTTAATTGAACGATGCCAAGGAATTCCAGAAGTATTAAGCATGTTCGCTGCAAATCATTTTTATGACATTGCAAAACCTCCCCTTTTCTTTTCAACCTTCTCCCCTTCCCTCAGATCTGGGCCCGGGAATGCTGGCTCCCCCAGCAGCCGCCCGGCAGCCCCTCCGCACCGCACTCGGGGAGGCTTTCACACTGCCTTGCCAAGAGAGCTGTTTTTTATTTAAACTCCATAAAGGATCTTGCTTTAATCAGAAAGTCTGCTTGAGAAATTTCATGTCACTTTTCCATGACTGTGGGTGGGAGAAGCTTGGAGCCAGAGTTGTCTTTTGCTCTTGGAGTGCTGCTGCATTTCCCAGAGAACAAAAACACATTTTTCTGCTGGCTGGGGCTGCCAAGGGAGGCTCCCTGCTGTCCACCCGCCGCCAGTCCTTCTGCTTCCCCCCAGCTCTCCAAACTACCCGAGGTCATGGGTGCCACAACCCGGGATGCGTTTTGAGGGGCAAGGGAGCTGTTGACAGCACGTGGCCACACCAAACCATAACAACGAATGTGATGCACACTGCCTTAGCGCGGGGTCTTAAAAAGGAAGCGTGGTCTCATCTGGATGTAGCGGTGTGCTGCTTGGGAGATGTGTGTTAGTGTTGGGTCCTGGGGAAGTGGGCTGACTTGAGTCTTGATGGGACAACATGACTTGTGACCAACCATGGGAAGTGCAGTTGTTACTAGTGGTCACCTGGGCTGGTGCATAAAGAGATGTTGGTGAAGCACTGGCACAGCTTGCCAGGGAAGCTGTGGATACCTCCTCCCTGGAAACGTTCAAGGCCAGGTTGGATGGGGCCTTGAACAGCCTTGTCTGGTCAGAGGTGTCCCTGCCCATGGCAGGGGGTTTGGAACTGGATGATCTTTAAGGTCCCTTCCAACCCAAACTATTCTATGATTCTATGAAAAATGTGGGGTGGGACTTTTTCCTGGCACAAAACTCTCTCCCTCCCAGAACAGCCTGACCAAGACAAACTTCTGGCTTCAGTGCCCAGCAAGATTTGCCATTGTGTCCGGGGGCAGCAGGGACTAATTTCATCTCTGTGAAGCTCTTTGGGGTTCAGGCTGGAATACTCCCTTTCCCCACCAGATCCATGGAGTTTAACCACAGTCCTCTGCTCCTGCTTTGAAAAAAGAGGGAAAAGAAAACAAAAAGTCAAGCACCCTTTCCCCTCTGCCCTTGTGCTTCCAGTCCTGCTGCTCACCTCCACCCTGCCAGGGAAGCAATCCCCATCTCAGCCTCACAGGGGAACATGTGCTGGGACAGGATATTTTCATGGCTATGTTAGGCAAAGGACAGCTGTGCTGTGTGGAGGAAGAGCTGTTTTTCCTTGCAAGTCCCTATTCTTTGAAATAGAGCATGGGCACTACTTGGGCACATGGGAAGCACTGTGGTTAACCAGCCTTTGGCTGCAAGATATTTAATGGAAGCAAGACTGCCCAGAGCAGAGGCACCAATTGCGTGGGCACTGGAGGAGCTCTGTGAGCATCCAGTGTTCACAGAGCTTCTCCCACTGTGTAACTGAACTTCTGTACACACTTGAAGCAGTCTGGGCTCCCTGAGTTATGACTACGAAGTTAGCTTCTCAGTAGCAGGACGGCAGCCGTGTTTGAAACAGCAGACAGCAGAAGGACCAGTTTTGGCTGCCCTTCAGTGCTGCAGTAAATTGGCTCGTTTTTCACTCTCAGGCCAGGATTTTTCACACCCAGTTTCTCAGCCGTGGAGCAGGCGGTTTCTCCAGAAGCTGTGTTTTAAGTTATGCATTTTGTAGGAAGGAGGAGGAGTTTAAAAAAAAAAAAGCCCTGACGCCAGGCCAGTTTCCCTTGCTGCTGAGGAGGGAGAGGTCCTCTTCCTGCATCACAGTGAAACAGCCTTGGGTCCGCAGGGAGAGGAAGAACTGGCACCAAGGTGCTGAGCCAGCCACTGAGATGCTGTTTTGTTTACTTTCTCCACAGATCTCAAAGATTTCAAGTTCGATGGCCAGCATGTGATTGAGGTGGATGAAGGAAACACAGCCGTGATTGCCTGTGACCTGCCCGAAAGTCACCCCAAGGCTCAGGTTCGCTACAGCGTGAAGCAGGAGTGGCTGGAGGCCTCCCGAGGTGAGTGCCACAGAAGTCTGTCCTGCTGGATCCCCTCCAAGGACCCTCAGTTTCACTGTCCTCTGCAGCAACAGCTTTTTCTGCCTGCTACCTCCTCATTGTCCCTTCACTGCTGCTCTGAGCACAGGTTTAGGGTCTCTGCCAGGTCTCCTTGATGTCCCTGCTGTCTGGGACTGGGGAAACGTGTAACACCAGCTTGCATTAAGGAACAAGGAAACAGAATTAGCTGATGCACAATGTCACTCTTTGTTCTGCATCTGCATGTGCCTGTGAAGCATTCTTCTAGCCCAGGCTGGGTAAAGGCAACTTTGAATTTGGGGAAACATTTAAAATTGGATCTAAGTTTTGATAGATTTAGATTAGACATTAAGAGGAAATTCTTCATGGTGAGGGTGGGGAGACACTGGCACTGGCTGTCCAGGGAAGTTGTGGCTGCCCCATCCCTGGAAGTGTTCAAGGCCAAGTTGGATAGAGCTTTGAGCAGGCTGATCCAGCAGGAGATGTCCCTGTCCATAGCAGGGAGGTTGGATCTGGATGGGCTTTAAGGTCCCTCCCAACCCAAACCATTCAATGATTCCATGAGTCTTTGATTCTGTGACCTGCTGCACATAGCTGTGACAAACCTGAGGCTCTGTTCCTTCCTCCCCTAATATATGAACCAAAAAGGGTCATTTCAGTGCTGTCAGTTCTACTGCACTCTTTTTTCCCTTTCCATTTATCCACTTTCTCTTCAGAGTTCTACATAGCTTCCAGGAGGCTGAGCGGGAGCATATCTTGTGACCACGTGCCACCTCCTCTTCTCTCTCTACAGACAATTACCTTATCATGCCATCCGGGAACCTTCAGATCGTCAATGCAAGCCAAGAGGATGAAGGGACTTATAAATGTGCTGCATACAACCCTGTGACGCAGGAGGTGAAAACCTCGGTCTCCAGTGAGAGGCTCCGTGTGAGACGTAAGCTGCTCTCTCTTCACTGTGCATCTTCTCCATAGCGCTTCCAGCCCTGGGAGCACCTACCAGGGCTACTCTAGCTGGTTTTCTGTGTGAACTGACATTATCAGTTGCTGGGAAAACTGCTTTCCAGCAGCAGAAAACCTGGGTGTCTGCTCCTGGAGTATGTGTGTGCAGCTCTGGGACTGCTGTACATCCTCAGGATTTGTTCTTGGTGTAGGGTAATCACAGGCCCTTAGCCCTTTGGCAAGACCACTTGCTGTGTGCACCCATCCCTTAAGGAATGTCCTTCTCGGCCTCTGTTGCCATTTTTCTGCCCCAGCACAGGGGAGAAGCACACTAGTCCTACCTGCGCTCTGCACAGGGTGCTTTTCCACTGGCCAACTTCCTTCCCACCCACCTCCTTCCTCCTCCTTTCCTCACCAGGTTCCATGGCGGAGGCAGCCCGGATAATCTACCCCCCTGAAGCTCAGAGCATCATTGTCACCAAGGGCCAAAGCCTTATTCTGGAGTGTGTGGCCAGTGGGATCCCCCCACCACGTGTCACCTGGGCCAAAGACGGCTCCAGCGTCTCCGCATACAACAAGACACGCTTCCTGCTGAGCAACCTCCTGATTGACCCCACGAGTGAGGAGGACTCGGGCACCTACAGCTGCACAGCTGACAATGGGGTTGGGGAGGCTGGAGCTGCATTCATCTTCTACAACGTGCAGGTGTTTGGTGAGTGCTGCTGCTGCCCATGCTTCAGAAAGGGCTTGGACTTTCTCTTCTGTTTTCAGGGGAAATATTAATGCTGCTGTACTCTTCCTCTCCCTGGACAAAGCACAATGTAATGCGAACTATTGCTTGTGGGTCCGGTTTGTAGAAAATTGGACAAATTCTTCCTTTGAGGGTGATAGTTCCCCCTTCCTGGCTCCCACCATAGGCTGGAGATGGTGGATCCTTCCTTCCTCTGCAGAAGTTCTTCTCTATCATTTCACAGAATCACAGAATGGTTTTGGTTGGAAAATAGCTTTAAGATCATTGAGTCCAGCCATTGATCCAGCCCTTCTAGGTCTACCACTAGACCATGTCCTCAAGTACAACACCTACTCACCTTCTAAACACCTCCAGGGATAGCGACTGAACCACCTCCCTGGGCAGCGTTTTCCAGTACCTGATAACCCTTTCAGTAAAGAAATTGCTCTTAATATCCAACCTAAATCTCCCCTGGCGCATCTTGAGGTGATTAACCCTAGTCCTGTCACTAGCTACCAGGGAGAAGGAACCAACCTCACCTCATTACAACCTTCTTTTAGGTAGGTGTAGGGAGCGATAAGGTTTGTGGCACTGGCTTTTCTCTAACACTTTGAAGTGGAGGACTGGCTGCTGCTTAGATGTATTTGACACTGGGAAGACATCAGAGTGGCTTGCTTTCTGACTGTTCTGTAGGGAAGCTATCTTTGGGGTGGGAAATATAAGCGATAACATACTTACATATTTCTACCATGCATCTTTCCCCTTTTCACAAGCATTAGAGAGGCTAAGTGTAGGTTTTATTGGATTGCATTTCATCCAGGTGCTGATGTGTTTTGGTACAAGTACAATCTTTGCAAAGTAGCATTTCAGCTTAGAAAAATGGGGCTTACAGGTGGCTGCTGTCATCTGAGAGGGCCAAATGGCCTAGGGCCACTTCTCCTTGTGGTTCACATGGATGCTGAAGGGGACGTGCATTGAAGCAGACTCCTGCAGGACCCCACAAAGGGAGTGGGCCTTGGGGGTGGAGTAAGGATCCATCACTCTGCCCTCATCCCCGGCAGAGAGGAAAGTGCAAAGCCATGATGGTGCCTTGCTCTTTGTCAAGTAGCACTCAGAGGTCATGTTTTTCCCCATGCAGAACCCCCAGAGGTCACCATGGAGCTGTCCCAGCAGATCATTCCCTGGGGCCAGAGTGCCAAGTTCACCTGTGAGGTGCGAGGGAACCCCCAGCCCTCTGTCATGTGGCTTCGCAATGCTGTCCCCCTCTCCGCAAGCCACCGGCTCCGGCTCTCCCGCAAGGCACTGCGGCTGGTCAGTGTGGGGCCTGAGGATGATGGTATATACCAGTGCATGGCAGAGAACGAGGTTGGCAGTGCACAAGCCATGGTGCAGCTGAGAACTGCCCGACCAGGTAAGTTAGAGTCACAGAACGGGTTGAGTTGGAAGGGACCTTAAAGATCATCCAGCTCTAACCCCCCTGCCATGGGCAGGGACACCTCCCACCATCCAACCTGGCCTTGAACACCTCCAGGAGGGTGGTGTTCTTGACTTCCCTGGACAACTTGTTCTGGTGCCACTCCGAGCTTGTGGTCATCCAATCCCAGAGCCTTACATACATTGAAAGAGCAAGGGGAGCAGGAGAGGAAACTTGGTGTGAACCCTTCCACTTGTGTTCAAGCTGCCCTGCTCTTTCCTCATTTTTTTCACCCTACACTTTGAGTGCTTTTTGACTGGGATCTCCCTGTAGGAACAGATGGTAGAGATCTTGCTCCTAAGTAAGTGCAGCGCCATGTGTGCATGATTGAGCTATTGCTGTATGATAGAACTACAGGTGTTATGCCTACACCTGGGTGTAAGAGCCTCACCCCATGGCTTAATCAGCTCTGCCTCTGAGCTTGCACTGAGCAAGAGCATAAGCACTGATGAAGGTGAATTCACCTGGGGTAAGAGAGGTACCACCTGATTCCTTGAACCCTCCTGAACTTATCCAGGATAAGAGGCACTTCAGAGGGGGAAGAAACCTTATGCAGCTGGAATATCTTCTGGAAGGACCCCAGTGATGGGTGTTAGGTTTATAGCGGGAGAAGGAAAGATTGTTGCCAATTCCTTTTTGAGTGGCACAGCAGGCACCTCTGCTGGGGACCTGACACCTCTAAGGTACCTGTGCTACAGTGGGTGTATGGTGCCAGTCTTCTGAAGGGTTCAAGGGGCTCATATCTCTGCCTTCCCCGCAGCCTGGGATGAGTATTAACCCTGCCTTGACACCTTGTCTTTCAGGAGCTACACTCAACCCTGGTCAAGATGCCCATCTGGGCTCAGCTCAGCCTCCAACACCACCTTCCAGGGACAGCATCTTAAAGCTACCTTTGGATAAAGTTGGACTGCCAAGGCCTGGGACGACCCCACTGGCAGCGTCTCAACAGTGTACAGCCAACGGGGAGCTGGTGTCTCCAGCCGAGGCCCCCATCATCCTCAGTTCTCCCAGGACATCCAAGACAGACAGCTACGATCTGGTGTGGAGACCTCGGCCTGACAGCAAAGCCCCCATCCTCTATTATGTGGTGAAGCATCGCAAGGTATCGCTGTTTCGCCCTGCTCCCATCTTTCCTCTGCGTCATTCCACAGGCGGGCTGGTGGCCTCACTGCACGTTTTCACACCTCGTGAGCAGGTGCGTTGGGGCAGGGACACCCATCGCTCACTGGTGGCGTTGGTTGGTGGGACCTCCTCAGCTACAGCCTCAGCCTGTTGAGGCGTGATGAGTGCAGGCTGCAAGAGGAGGTTTGCTGAGCTGTTCGTGAAGAGCCCGTAGTCGTTCCCATCTGCTAAGTATGCAGAGGGCACACACACACATATGTCTTTCCAGTCTGAAGAGCTTCCACGTGCAACTCCCCATTGTGTGCTTACACAAGTAAGGGCAGATTGCACAGTGACTTGCTCTGTAATGCTTTTGTCTTGGCACAAGTCACGGGGACACCTCTGCCTTGAAAGGCTTGGGCTGCAGGACACAGAGCTGCAGCCTCTCTCTGCTGCACGGACCTGCCCTGCTCAGCAGCACTGAAGCACCCATGCTTAGTAACTGTGAGGAGAGCCTTCATAGACATGCTAAATCCCCTGGGAAGGTCCTCAACCACTGGTTCTATTCCGGAAGCTGAAAGGCAATGCATAGAGGAACATGTCTCGTGGCTGGTGGCACAGCATGAGCTCACAGTGCAGTGCTGGGTCCTGCTTGAACCTGAGGACTCCTGCCCTCCATGGTGCTTCTCAGCACCACAGGCAGAGCTGTAGCTTAGCAGTTTATTTAAGTAGCAAAGCATTGTCAAGGTAAAAATTCTGCTTTTGACTTGTAAAGCATTTCATCCTCTTTCCCCAGGGATAAATGAGAAAAAGGGGATTGAATTTATCTGTTTGCTATGTGTATTTCCTTTGGGTTGGCAGGGAGTTGCAGCAGAAAGGCAGGTTTTGCTCTGGGGTTTTGAGTACATTCCAGATTTGGCATGTTTTGGATTCCTGGCCACTGCAAGGCACCATTTTCAATTAGATGTGAATATAGATCTATCTATTTTCCTGGAATTGTTTGGTTTTGGAAAATATGATATAATAGGAGGCTGTTATAATGCCTACACCTCCCTGATTTCTTTCTAAACCAAACTTAAACTGACAGTTTCAGTTAACCATGTATTTAAAGAGTCCTTTACAACAAAGGCAGAAGATGCCAAGACAAGAACACAGTAGAGCAAGTTTAAATTGAAAAACAAAAGATGCCAAGAGCCTCACCAGCCTGTTAGCTCTGGTTGTCTGCCAAGAGGAGATTTGTCCCCCAATGGGTGTATCATGTAACTACCGGTTCTGTCTGCGATCTTAGCTTGCAGGCTGGAGTTTGTCCATATTTTATTTGTTTTTCAGCGCTTCACCTGGCAGGGTCTGCAGGGCAGTGGAGGTCACCATGGGTCACTGCAGTTTGCAGTAATATGTTTTCAGTGTAGTCCAAATTCTCAGCTGGAGACTCTTTCTTGGGACGCTTAATGATTGTGTGGAAAGGAATTAGTCCAAATAACCCTTAAACTTGTTTAGAAAGAGTCTCTTTCTATCAGAGATCCTTAGGATCAAGTTATATAATGATCCGGTTTTGACATCTCAGACTGGAAAAGCATGTGTGGGGAGTGGGAAGGAATCAGTTCAGCAACAAGAGAAAAGGCTCTTTGTGTGGTAGATGGCTCCAATAAAAGTAAAACCTACCAACAGGAGGCTTACATTCGTACTGGGCAAGTGTCTGCTTCTCCTCTGGAAGATATCTGTGAGAATCTCTCTTTTTTCCTGCTCTTACACTACCCCTAAAATCTCAGCAGCCTGTAAGCAGTTAGAAGTCCTGTAGCTGTTATCTTTGTTTCTTAAGAATTTCTTCTTTGATGGATATTAGCAGGCTTTTGGACTCCCCTCTCTGGCCTCACAAGTCCGCTGGCTCAGGAGTAAAAATAAAACGAGGCAGGCATTAATCAGTCAGTGTCAAATGCTTGGAGAAGATGAATGATACGGCGGAGTCTTGGCATTTCCGTTTTGTTGCGTTGCCTGCATTGCTAATGCTCTTTTCGGCACCGGGTCACTTCAGCGTCCTGCCTGTTTGCCTGCAAAAATATTATCCTTGCAGCTGGGGAGAAGGAGGAAGGTTCCACCTTCCCTCCCCCTCCAAACTGGGGCATCACTGAAAGAGGAACAGTATTTCCAAGGCTTTCTGGGGCCAGAGTCATACACGGTCTCTTCCCTGCAGAAGCCTGTGCTCAAACGTTACAATTCCTCATTTCAGCCAGGAATCGCCAGCAATGAGGCTGGGTAAAGCTGGATAAAGAGCTGTCAAATGATTTAGGTTTAGATGATCAAAGCGGTGTCTGGGGACCTCACCACATGGAAATGGCCAACATCTAAATGAGCAACTGGGCTGCAGGAGAGATTTGGCTCCTAAAGCAGCTCAAGCCTCTGGCTAATGCTGCATTTTGTGGGCACGCCTGCTCCAGAGCTTTATATACATTGAGGGACAGTGGTATCAGAGCAGACCAGCAGGCAGAACAGGGCTGAATGAACCTTTGGGGTCAAGAAAACATCCTGGTGTTTGATGACTTGTCCTGCTTGAGTCCTTCAGCTCTGCAAAACCAGGCAGGAAACCTCTCCCTGCTTCTCCTCTGGGCAGGGAAGATAGCCCTGGTTGCTACCCAGCCTGTCATGGAAGTTTCTGAGTTCAGTGCAGGCAAGAAGCCCAGCCTGCCCCCAGCTTTGCAATGGCAGCATTGGTTTCTCAGCAGGTCACCAACGCCTCGGACAGCTGGGCAGTGAGGGACATCCCAGCCTCGCAGCACCGCCTGACCCTCACCAGGCTGGACCCTGGGAGCCTCTACGAGGTGGAGATGGCCGCTCACAACTGTGCCGGCGAGGGGCAGACAGCCATGGTGACCTTCCGGACTGGTAAAGGTCAAACCTTTCCCCGGGTGTTTTGCTCTGAGTCAGGGAAGGGGCCCTCCGAGATGTCCCGCCCAGGCCCTGAAGCACAGGCACCATACTTAGGACAAAGGGGCTCTTTCTGCTCTGGAAACCCATCTGCCCTCAGCTTAGGGCGACTGTCAGAAGTGGAGGGTGGGATTGAAATTAGATGGGGAAAATCAGGTTTTCCCCTCTGCCTGGGCTGGAGTAAATCCCTTCCTCCCTCGGTGTCTCTGTTGCACACCTGCACAACCATAGAAAATAGGTCTGTTGGGGATGTCAAGAAGTCATTTAATCCATCCTCTGCCTGGAGACAGGATCAGCCTGTGGGGGTTTTTCCTGCCAGGTGTTTGTCTAATGTGTCCCTAAAAACTTGTCCTGCACTAAAGGAAACTCCAAGTCTTCCCACACAGTCCGCTTGGTGCTGAGCTGTCTTTGCCGCTAAAAGGATATTCCAAATATCTACTCTTAAGTCCCTTTGTCCCCTGGCAGTTTTTCATGTCTCCAGCAGATGTGGGGAATGGTATTCCCTTTGTAGCAACCTTCCCTGTGATGCTGGGCTTGCTCACATCTCCCTCCTGTCCCCATCATGTGCTAATTACTACCCTTATCAGGCAGAAATCTAGCAACGTTTCAAGAAAACCAATTAAAAGTTTTAGAAAATTAGATGTGAGGGGAACCTTTTAACAGTATAACAAACCTGCTCCCTTAGCTTTAGTTCCTGCCTGCAGGTTGAGTGCTTTGAACCTCTCTAGGGCTTTTGGAATCCAGAGAGTACTTACCTTGTCATTGTGGCTGGGAATATTTTCTTTGTTCATCACAGCAAAAACTTAACCCTGAGCCATGTCTCCTTGTCACTGATGCCATCTCTCCCTTCTGCACAGGCCGGCGCCCAAAACCAGATATTGTTGCCAGCAAAGAGCAGCAAATCCAGAGGGATGACCCAGGAACGAGCACTCAGAGCAGTAACCAGTCTGACAACAGCCGTCTGTCCCGTAAGGCCCTCCCTGAACGGGGCAAGGAGGGAGGGGGTACTGGACCTCTTGTGGGTGTCAGTGACCAGGCTGCGCTGGGGTTGAATTCTCTGCTGGGTAAAGCAAGACTGTACAAAGCTAAGTGGTTGATCTCTAGCTCCTGGTGAGGAGAGGTCCTTCTTGTACACCACGAGGGAGGTGAGGCACTGGCATGGGATGTCCAGGGAAGCTGTGGCTGCCCCATCCCTGGAGGTGTTCAAGGCCAGGTTTGATGGGCCTTGAGCAGCCTGGTCTGGTGGGAGGTGTCCCTGCTCATGGCAGGGGTGTTGGAACTAGACGACCTTTAAGGTCCCTTAGAACCCAAACCATTATATGATTCATGCTGTGATTCCACAACACCCCTGCCAATGCACTTGGCACACAGGCAGGCTGTCTTAGGAGAGAAAACTGGTCCCACTGCCTGTCCCCACCATTAATGCAAGGACTTGTCAGAAACTCTGTCTTTTGCCAAATTTGATGTGGAGGGTTCAGAGAGCCCTGCCATGGAGTTTGTGAAGGTGCAGTGCACAGAACCAGCAAGCTTCCATGCTCTAGTGGCTGCTGGGGGAATGCAAAGGAGAAAGGGGAACCAAGTCCCTGCAGGTCCTGGTATCCTCCTCTCAGCCAAGCTGTGACANAGCAAGACTGTACAAAGCTAAGTGGTTGATCTCTAGCTCCTGGTGAGGAGAGGTCCTTCTTGTACACCACGAGGGAGGTGAGGCACTGGCATGGGATGTCCAGGGAAGCTGTGGCTGCCCCATCCCTGGAGGTGTTCAAGGCCAGGTTGGATGGGCCTTGAGCAGCCTGGTCTGGTGGGAGGTGTCCCTGCTCATGGCAGGGGTGTTGGAACTAGACCTTTAAGGTCCCTTCCAACCCAAACCATTCTATGATTCATTCTGTGATTCCACGACACCCCTGCCAATGCACTTGGCACACAGGCAGGCTGTCTTACGAGAGAAAACTGGTCCCACTGCCTGTCCCCACCATTAATGCAAGGACTTGTCAGAAACTCTGTCTTTTGCCAAATTTGATGTGGAGGGTTCAGAGAGCCCTGCCATGGAGTTTGTGAAGGTGCAGTGCACAGAACCAGCAAGCTTCCATGCTCTAGTGGCTGCTGGGGGAATGCAAAGGAGAAAGGGGAACCAAGTCCCTGCAGGTCCTGGTATCCTCCTCTCAGCCAAGCTGTGACAAGGGGTGATTAGTGCTGCTCTGGGGGTGCAGGGTGCTCTGCCTGGATATTTTGCTGCACTGGAGCAGCAGTGTTAGTGGTTAATCCAATTCATCGTTTCCCACCTTGGGTTTGCTATTCCTCTTAGTCACCAGTACCTTTATCCTTTCTGTGAAAATGTCCCCGTCAATCACTATCCTTTCTGTGAAGTCCCCTCCTTCAATCCCCTACACTCATTCATGCATTGCCTTTTCTTTCATCTCCACAGCTCCGTTCATCTCTTTCCCTTCCATCTTTTTATTGTTTTCCTATAAATATACATTTCTACAGTTCAGAACTTTTCCTTGTTTCCTCCTCAGCTGGTTCTTGTCAGCCTCTCCTGGTTTTGTCTCATACACTCATCTGTCCCCAGTGTCAGGCTGCCCCTGCTCACTGCTTCCACCTCAGACAGGCCTTTTGCTCTGTCTCCAGCCCTGCATCCACACCTCTCGCCACGCTCCCTCTCGTGATGGGTGTGCACACACCTCAGACCTTGGCCTTAAGCTGCACCAGGGGATGTTTAGGCTGGACATCAGGAAAATTTTTTTCACAGAAAGGGTCATTGGGCACTGGCAGAGGCTGCCCAGGGAGGTGGTTGAGTCACCTTCCCTGGAGGTGTTTAAGAGACAGGTGGATGAGGTGCTCAGGGACATGGTTTAGTGTTTGATAGAAATGGTTGGACTCGATGATCTGGTGGGTCTTTTCCAACCTAGTGATTCTGTGATTCAGTGATTTAGAGAGCATGTGGATGGGTACAGTGCAGGGACTTCTTCACCCACCTACCTCTGAGCTACAGGATCCTCCGGACGGGGCAAGAGGAATGTGTTTTGTGGCCTGATGTCCTTCTGTACCCCTTGCAGCTCCAGAGGCACCAGACCGTCCAACCATCTCCATGGCATCAGAGACATCTGTGTACGTGACATGGATCCCTCGTGGGAATGGTGGCTTCCCCATCCAGTCTTTCCGTGTGGAATATAAGAAGTTGAAGAAGCAGGGAGACTGGGTCCTGGCCACCAGTGACATTCCTCCCTCTCGCCTCTCTGTGGAAATCCCAGGCCTGGAGAAAGGTAGGCAGGTGTTCTGCTTTCTGGAGGTCTGTAGGAAGGCTGTGCAGTCCCCATAGGATGGTTTGCCATCTGTCACGTCATGCTTAGACCCAGCACATGTGAGCAAAGCCTCCCCACTTCCAGTCTTGGATGCATGGGGAAAAAGCTGCAGATGCTTCTCCGATTTTTCCAGCTGCAGAGACCAGCAGAGATTTGACCTCCCTTGGGGAGGCTTGTGCATGCTTTGCTTTATTACAGGATATAGTTACTAAAGGCATTTGGGGTTTGCCTTTTACTACACAGGACAGAACTTCCCTTAGCCACAGGCGAGACAAATGGGCACACAGTTCCCATTAAACTTTGTACGAAAAAAAGACAGCATCACTGAGGCTGGACGGCTTAAAAGGGCAATATATCAACCACAACTTAAAGACCAGTAAAATTATGTTTGGGTAAAGATTATTTAGGCTTTGAGCTTTTAACTGATGTTTATGTATTTAATTTTCGTGTAGTAGAGGAAGGATACCTTCCCATATCTGCTTCTGGGTCAGGATATCCTTTCAGTCATCTCTAAATCCACTCACACACCTTCCAGAACTGCTACCTGACCTCTACAGCACCCAGACAGAAACTGAGGAAGGCAAAGAAAAACAGGCTCCAACTAGCTCATGGCTGAAATCTGGCCACTCAGTATTTGCATGTTGATCAAAACCTCTCTGAAGTCTCTCTGCTTCTGGAGAAGATGTAGCTCCTCTCCACAGTCAAGCCTGTGCTGACTGTAGGAGACTTGCAGAGTCTGCAACTCTTTTATTTACTATTTTCCCGCTAGGCATATCCTATAAATTCCGTGTCCGGGCACTGAACATCCTGGGAGAGAGTGAGCCCAGTGCAGCGTCTCGGCCATATGTGGTGTCTGGGTACAACAACCGAGCCTACGAGCGCCCTGTGGCCGGGCCATACATCACCTTCACAGATGCCATCAACGAGACAACCATCATGCTGAAGTGGATGGTAAGGTTTGTAGGGGCAGAGATCTCTGAATGTGTAGGAAACAGGTGTGTGGGTGCACTTGCCCAGCTTACACACCTCCCAGGTTACCACACTGGAGCCTGTCACCTGCACGAATGGAGCTGGGATCCAATAGCTCCTCCCAACAAAGGAGAACCAGGCTAGGACCACATAGAAACAGGAGAGGTCAGAGTCCATCCTTTTGGTCTGAATGCAACACTGTACACATTTCAGTGGATAACTCCAGAGGACTTTTAGGGGTGGGCAGGATCTTTTGGATCAATAAGCCCAGATCCAAATGCTTCCAACAGATTAGAACTTATTCAGGGGAACACATTGCCCCTGTCTCTCCTAGGTGCTTCTAGCCAGAAATTGCTACAGGACAGGATGGGCACTGCCGCTTGTTTAAAAACACATTATCTGATAAAGTACGGGGTGGAAGACAGCAAGAACACATGGACCTGGGACAGTACCGCCCTGGGTGGGGGAGGAACAGAGCCATCTTCAGACATGTATGACTCCTGCAGTTGCTGGTTCATGGCAAGATTGTCTGGAGGCCATAAGCCTGCTGGGGTCAGGGTGAAGCAGTGGTTGCCCTTTCCCAGCTGAGTCACTGCTGTTGCGGAATTTGTACAATATGGAGTACGGACATCCCTGCTAATTTCTGCTCTCCGTCCCATTCTCTGCAGTATGTCCCAGCCAGCAACAACAACACTCCCATCCATGGTTTTTACATCTACTACCGCCCCACTGACAGTGACAATGACAGTGACTACAAGAAGGATGTGGTGGAAGGTAGGAGATATTGTGAGACTCGGTCTCAGCTGCTCATTCCTGCTGGCGAGTACATGGCCAGGAGACCTGTACACACAAGGCACAAAAGGCAACTGCAGCTGCTCTTCAGGCCTACTGTACCTGGTGCTGCTGCAAGGCTGGGCCACCTGTGTGTTCCCTGAAGAAGCTAAGGGCACTGTGTGTTTGTTCCCTCCTCAGGAGATCGGTACTGGCACTCCATCAGTCACCTGCAGCCAGAGACATCGTATGACATTAAGATGCAATGCTTCAATGAGGGTGGTGAAAGCGAGTTCAGCAACGTGATGATCTGTGAAACCAAAGGTAATCAGCTTCACAGGGAGCCTCTGGGAGTGCAGCTTGCTGCCTTCCCTGCCTTCAGCCGGCAGAGCACAGCAAAGCAGGCGCCATCCCTGCCTAACAGTGCAGCACCTAAGCTCAGGCGAGGTGATGGCAGCAGTGCTGAGGAGGAGAGGCATATGTTTGTTGATGCTGCTCATCAGTATGTGTACATACCCATCCTAGTCCTCACAGATCCCTTGTGCAGAGTCCATCACTGTCTCCCTCAGAGCAGTGGTTACCTTTGTTTTCCTAAGTATGGTGACTGGAACCAGAAGGGCTAACTTTCCCTTGCTGTGCTGAACTCCTGTGTGTGGTTTTAAGTAGGTCCCACGATGTCTTCCAAGCAACTGCACCATCATGATAGAAACAGTATTACGTCCAAGTGTGTGTTTTGTAAAAGTTCATAGAATCATAGAATGATTAGGTTGGAGAAGACCTTAGGGATCATTGACATCAACCATACCTGTTTACTACTAAATCATGTCCCCAAGCACCTCATCTACCCACCTTTTGAACACTTCCAGGGATCGTGACTCAGCCACCTCCCTGGGCAGCCTCTCTGCCAGTGCTTGAGAACCTTTCTATGAAGAAACTTTTCCTAATGTCCAATCTAAATTTCCCCTGTGCAGTTTGAGGTCATTNTAAATCATGTCCCCAAGCACCTCATCTATCCACCTTTTGAACACTTCCAGGGATCGTGACTCAACCACCTCCCTGGGCAGCCTCTCTGCCAGTGCTTGAGAACCTTTCTATGAAGAAAGTTTTCCTAATGTCCAATCTAAATTTCCCCTGTGCAGTTTGAGGTCATTCCGTCCTGTCCTATTACCTGTCACTTGGGAGGAGAGTCTAGCACCCACCTCTCTGCAGCTTCCTTTTAGAGAGCAATAAAGTCGCCCCTACAGCCTCCTTTTCTTCAGGCTAAACAACCCCAGTTCCCTCAGCTGCTCCTCATAAGACTTATTCTCCAGCCCCTTCACCAGCTTTGTTCCCCTTTCTGGTCACACTCCAGCACCTCAATGTTTTTCTTGTAGTGAGGGACCCAAAACTGAACACACTATCTGAGAAGCAGCCTCACCAGTACCAAGTGCAGGGGTATGATCACTTCCCCAGTCCTGCTGGCCACATCATTTCTGATCATTTCTGATCTAAACCAGGATGCCCTTGGCCTTTTTGGCCACCTAGGCCACTGCTGGCTCATGTTCAGCTGCTGTCAACCAGCACCCCCAGATCCTTCTCTGTGGGGCAGCTTTCCAGCCACTCTTCCCCAAGCCCGTAGTGCTGCATGGGGTTGTTGTGTTCCAAGTGCGGGACTTGGCTCTTGGGCTTCTTAAATCTCATAACATTGGCCTCAGCCCATCGATCCAGCCTGTGTTATTTTGCTTTAGCAGCCCAACAGCCTGGCAGATCTGTAAGCCAAGCACAGAGAACTCCCCTGCACTGCCGCATCAGCCTAGGAAATCATGTG
>WAAB01008948.1:8877-47151 GCA_013389865.1 Piaya cayana
TTTGCAGAGCCTCCCTACCCTCCAGCATATCCACACTTCCCCCAGCTTAGTGTCATCTGCAAACTTGCTAAGGGTGCACTCAATGCCTTCATCCAGGTCATTGATGAAGACATTGAACAGGGCTGGACCCAGCACTGAACCCTGGGGAACCCCACTTGTGACTGGCCTTCAGCTGGATTTAACACCATTTACTACCACTCTCTGGGCCCAGTCATCCAATCAGTTTTCTATCCATGGGAGTGTATGCCTTTCCAGGCCAGAGGCTGAGAACTTGATGTTCACAGGTTACACGAGACATACAAAGCCTTCCCTTGTGCCCAAGCAGAGCAAGAAGCACTGTCGAGAAAACCAGGCTGAGGCTGCTCCTGTGTCAGAGAGGTTCTGAAGCAGAAAAAAACGCTGAGTTTTGGATTCATCTGCTACAATGCTTTTCAAACTATTCACATTCTTCCACCTAAAAACGCTTCATGAGAGCCACACACATATTGCTGTCCCAGGGGTCTGGGGCAGCAGCAAAGTATGGCAAGGAAAAAGCCACCCATGTTCTCCTAGCTATTCACAATTCAACCAAACCATCTGAGACGAAACAGCCACTTCCTGCAGGACCTCTAGGAAGGCCGTACCAACACAGAAGAAATGCAGCCACAAGTACCCTGTGAGCAAAACCAAGGGACACAAGGGACTGATGCCTTGCTAACCACACATGTGCATCCACCCTCAGCCCTGGGCTCTATGCTGAGGGACACATAGCTGCTCTGCGGCTGTAAAAGGCAGTGATTTCCTGCCAGCTCTGCCCTTTCAAGGGTGTAGATCCAGACAGGACGGTTTCCCGCATGGTACAAGGGCACACAGAGTCTTTTCAGTTCATCTCTGCCTGTCTGGAGTCGCCATAGGAGGAGTCAACCTTGTCAGTCAAAACAGGAAGAAAGCAGTCTGACCTGAAGAGATATTACCAGTTCCAGCTATGTTCCATAAACACAGCTTATACAGTGTAAGAAACAGAACTTTTAATACCCTTAACTCCATCCCAACATGCAGTATCAAGATACACATTCCTACTCTAAGAAGAAAGGAAAGGGCTATATGTCTTTCAGAGAGGTCTTGTCTGTAGGCACAAGAAATGCAAAACATTGCTTAAGAAGGGAGTATGTTTACAATAAAGCAAGAAACATTTTCCTGCTTATACGCACAGGAAAAATCTCCCATTTACAGGACGGGCAGCCCTTCTGCCACAAGCTCTTCCACAGGCATGTGCAGCCAGAGGAAGCCAAATGTCAGTGAGAGAGAGCCCTTCACATACAGTGAACTAAGCAAGGCTAAAGTGCTGGTAAGAATTAGGTCTTTTAAACAACCATTATAAACATGCAGGTGGATGTGGTACAGACAGCTTCATCCAATTTTCCCTACCATGAGAGAACAGCTCTGGATCTTGGGGAGACCTCTAGGCCTTGAGAGCTCCTGAATTCATGTAGATGGGCTTATCCACAAATCATCTGGATCACCTCTTGAGTACAGAGGACAACCAAGCAACCCTGGAGCTAAAGCTGCCCTGATCAAGCCTTCCTATGCTGTGTCCCCAGCAAATAGCTTTGGGTCCTGCAGCTCAACAGCCACCACGACAGACAAGCAGTCACAATGGAGATCCAATAGAAGCTTCATTTGAGACACTCAAACTTAACTTAGCTTTGCTGGACAACCACTGCCAAGACACAACCCAGGGTCTTGTTGGGACTGTAAGCAGCAGAGAGGCTGGTGATGGGCTGAAGCTCAAGGGAAGGCCTCTTTGAGGGACGCCTGGCACCTGCTTTCCCTCAAACGCATCTGGCTGCAAAGACTTCTTATCAGGACAGACTCCCAGAACACCCCTTTTCTATCAAGATCTGTCCCAGAGTTGAAGAATTTGCTGTCTGAGTCCCACAACCAGCCTTTCATCTCTACCTAGAGGCTTCCAGGCACCAGAGCAACTCAGCCAGAACAGCTCCCGCAGGACACCTCCTTGAAGCAGGAAAAAATTAAAGCAGGAAAAAAATTAAAGCAGTCGGGATTCAACATCTCCCCTTTCATTTTCTCCTGTGATTAGGCTCCCTGTGGAAGGTGTGCAGCAATCCTTTGGCTCCAGGGCACTCCTGTCTTGCTAACCCCTTTGATTTGAGAAGAACAGGGACCTCTCGGGAACTAACAGATTGGACAGGAGAAAAGTGGGTCTCCTAGTTACTGGGGCAAGTAACCAGGAGATGGCGAAGATGTTCCTCTCTGCCCCTCTCAACTTAAGGCATTTAAATTCCTTTCTCACACAGGAAGCTCAGAAAAAGTCAGATGTTTCTTCTCTGCCCATAGATGAGGCCAAAATCCCGCCACACTGCTGCATGGCAGATGTCTCTCTTCATTGCTATAAACCCACCACGGCTGCACTGTCAGCCTTGGCTACAACAATGTTGCTCAATTCTGTGGTTTGCGCTATTCAGGGATAGCAAATTACTCTGAGTCAAAGCCAGACAACTTAACGTCCAAGGGCCTTCTCATCCAAAATCTCTCGTAAGGCCTCACTGCCACCACTGCACTACTTTCCGGCACCAGCTTCTTGATGCGTTCGGATCACCCAGTTTGCAGGGCAAGAAGGAGCTGAATGATGCTTAGTGCAGTGAAAGCCTGGAGAGAAGAAACACAAGGGTGCTAGAGGGGCTACCAGCCAAAGCCAGGTCAAAGCACAAAAGCAATGCAAACATCTTTCCTTAAGGCAAGAACACTGTTATGCTGAGACAAAAAGCCAAGTGGTTTCTGATGGAAGCTTGGCATCACCTGCTTGCTGGTGACCCCACAGTGCAAAGTCAGATTTGAGGCCTTCCAACAGAGGTGAGCACATGCAGTATCACCTCTGCAATTTTTCCAAGAGAAGAAACACTCATCTGTCCAGAAAGAGATATTCATCAGTGCCTTCAGGTCTGCCTACTACTGATCTAAAAGCCACAAGAGACAAGTGAACTGGTACTGCAAGATACCTCCAATACATAAACCACAAGGGAACACAGCCATACCTATCTTAGAGCCTTCCATATGAAAAAAAGCCTCCCAGACAGGGCTGCCGAGGCAGACTCCAGGCTTTCCACCCCCCAGAGAAAATTGTGACCAGTTCCTGCTCTGCTGCCTCCTGAGCACCCTTGGATCAAAGAACACAAAACACCAAGCAAATAGAACACTGCTTCCAACAAGGCAATGTAATCTTTGCTCATATCAATGCTTCTTCACTGGACTATTAGTATATTAGATTTAGGACCAGCTGTAATTTGTAACCAAGACAAATGCTATTCCAAGTCTATTATTACCTGTATTAGAGAAAAAAAGCTGTAAAAAAAATCAGACAGCTTAGATCTCACTATTGACTGGACCAATTAAGTCATAATGGCTTATGAGACAATGAAAGTTGCTTTCCAGTGAAGCGTCTTCTGCACTTTTCACTTCTGAAGCCATTTGCTGACACTGAGTTAATCAGAAGCACAAAAAAGTTCTGTAAACTGCAACACACCTATCAGGGTGTCCTTCTCAATTGACAGCCTCCAGCTGGGTGCCCACGGTGCTTCACACTGACCCCTTCGGGGACATGGAAGCTTCAGACCTGAGCATAAAGGCACCTCAAGTGCCTTGGCAGCTGCTAAAAAGTTCTGTTCAGCTGTAACCTCACCTTCCGTAACAGGGTGGAGATGGATTTCAGGCTTAAAAAACACCTTTTCCTAACCTCATCAATTCCTCCTGGTTGAGGTTTCACGGCAGCAGGTCAAATCCTCAACATTTAGTGCACAAAAGAAACTGGTCTTGATATTCCTTCCCAGATCCAACACCAGGAAAGAAAGTGAAACAGAGAACAGTTCCAAATCACTGTGCTTCCTGCTTCCTTTTAAGTCTTGTGCACAGTGTTTCTCCCCCTCCTTCTTGCACATCCTGGGCCCCAAGAAATTCCCTAGCACTATCTACAATCCACCTGCAGGATCTCCAGTATCTCAACCACCTTCCTTCTCAAGGGAGGGTCAAAGGCAAAGGCTGCACATCTGCAAAGCACTGGCTGTGCAGATCCAGTATGGATTGCTGCTGCCACCTAGTATCTTCCTTATCTCCCCAGCTTGCTGGGGCTTTGGCATGGCCAAATGGTGGAACAGTGTTGATGACTTGGAATGCCAATGGTCTTCATACATGCACACTACTAACCTTCTCTGCCATCATGTATGTAACCAGCCACAGAGAGACAACCCTGTGATCATTACTCACCTTCTACGGCTCCTGCCATTGGTCTGACAGCAGGAGCCCTACTGGGACTATGCCATGGATTCCTGTACATTTCCCCAGAAAATACGGGTAGCTACTGTTCATCATGCATTTCAGATGGTGCAAGAAGCCACAAAAAGTCAATTAACTGTCTAGAGGGAAATGGCTTAAAGATACTTCTGCACTGAAATAGAATATTCTTCAGCAAAAGCTCAGGTGCCTTGTATCTGAGCTCATTCTCACATCAGCGGCACTCCCACTTCCATGGAATGGGCAGTGCATTCACCAGGTCTTCAGCTGAAGAGACTTCAGGCACACACAAAGACTAAATAACTTTTGCAAAATACATAGAGATATCACCAACAAGGTCCTGCAGCGGCAGGCAGCCTGCAAGCTAGCAGCCAGCTCTCTCCTAAGGGGGCAGCTCCCTGTGCCTCCCCAATGGCCATGCTTACTCTCAGCTCCTGGAGATAGCACTGTACGGGGTCATAATCCACTACAGGAAAGAGGATCTTTGTGGCAGTGCTGTTCTTCACCACGCCCCGGGAAAAGGACTTCAGCGGACGGTCCACATTCTCCAGATGCCGAGGAATCTGGTTTGGATTCAGATGGATTAGGACATCATAGAAGTCCAAAGGAGGGCGAAAGATCATCTGCAGGGAGAAGAGACCAGTGCTACTCAATATGGGAGAGAGGCAAGGAGGACAGATGAGAGAGATTTCCCAAGCCCTCACTTGCATTTTATTCCCTTCTCCTTGGAAAATAGTAAACGAAAGCCAACAATTTTGTGAGATTAGCATCAGAAGTTTGCCACAACATCCACAGGAAAAACATGACTGCGGTGGAGCCACAGGATGCTCCAGCCCATACTGGCTACCCCACTCACTCTGGGCCGAGACACGTTCCCATTCCAGTACAGGTTCTGCTCAGATCAGTAGGACTTCGCACCCCTAAATCCCATGCAAGTGCTTGCGTAAGTTTTGGCTGGAATAGAGTTGACTTTCTCCATAGTAGCTGGTATGGGGCTATGTTCCAGATTTGTGTTGGGAATAGCGTCAAAAATACAGGGATGTTTCAGTTATCACCAAGTGGGGTTTACACAGAGTCAAGACCTTTTCTGCTCCTCACCCCACCAGCGAGTAGACTGGGGGTGCACAGAAGCTGGGAAGGGGCACAGCCAGGATAGCTGACCCTAACTGAACAAATTATATTCTATACCACAACATTATGCTCAGCATATAAAGCTAAGAGAAGAAGGAAGGGGAGTGCCATCATTTGGAGTGATGGCATTTGCCTTCCAAAGTAACCACTGCAAGTGAAGCAGCCCTGTTTTCCTGGAGAGCACCAAACAGGTGCCTGCCAATGGGAAGTAGAGAATGAATTCCTTGTTTTGCTTTGCTTGTGCATGCAGCTTTTGCTTTACTTATTAAATTGCCTTTCTCCCATCCCATGAGTTTTCTCTCTTACAATTCTCCCCCCTGTCATGGCCCCGGGGAGTTACTAAGCAGTGCCATGGTGCTTAGTCGCCAGCTGCAGTTAAACCATGACAGAGCTGTAACAAGAACTCTGTCAAAAACAAGTTGGTTCCACCATGGCTATCTCCTAATGGATAGGCTAAATGTCCTCTGGACCATCACAGCCCACCAGGAAGGACATAACTGACTGCCACAGCCCAACCGTATCACAAGCTCAACACCTTGAGAAGGGAGCTGTTCCCTGCCCACTTCAGATGTCTAGCTAAGACTACACACTCTATCCTGCTGGATTCCCAGGTCAGCAGAATTATCTAACCACGGTTCGCAAATGGTACCTGGAGAAGAGCTTTCCACAGGGCCAAGAGATGGTCCTCTCCAGCCCTACCCACAGACCCCAGAAAGACCACCTGAATGCAGGACAGTGGCAGGGGGCAGCCTAGAGACAGACAGAGGGTGACCTGAGACAGGTAACTGCACCACATTTGGTAGTTCCATAATGACGACTGGAGTTAGGAAGCTAACAAGGGCCAAACAACACTCAGAGGACCTGAAGAGCTGATTAATACCAGCAGGGTCCCATCTGTCCAACAGGAGTTAGCCCAGAGGGCAGCATCATTTTCCATCAAGCTGACAGAGGGTGAGAGCAAGCCCCACTAATGGAGGGAAGCAATTCCAAGACATAAAAGTATTTGGACAGGCAGGATTTGGCACTGTGGATGCAGTTGTATTAAAATGGAAAAAAACTTAGAATTACGTGTACATTTTCATGGAATAAATGATGCAAAGACATGGACAGAGACTTTGAACTCTGCTTAATTAGGCACTGGCAGAAAACCCACTGCTCAGAGCTGGTTTATAGCCAGGGTGGGGAGAGCACACATGAAGAACATCAGTGACCAGCCCCAAGTCCCAGCTCAGGTCCAAGCAGACCCCTCTTTTTCCCAATCCAGATGGCCAAGCCCATGGTTCTCTGCACTCCTCCTGAGAGCAAAGAAAAAACTTATAAATCCAAGTCTGCATCTGCATGAAAGTGGGCACATTCCCAGGTAAACCAAATACAGAAAAAAAAAAATCCTTGGAGCTCCCTCTTAGATACATAGGAAGAGAAGGCAACTCCAAATTGCACTGCAAAGGCTTTTCACTCCTCCCTGCTCCAAGCTTTGCTTACAAACAGATTAGCAGCCCTGGAAACAGCACCCTATGTTTATCTCTAAGAACATCACAGGCCTCAGAAGACACTGGTATGGACCACAGAAATATTCTGGGGATATGAAAGGATCCTATTGCAATAGCCAAAAGGAGGGGAAAGGGAAGGAGGAACAAGGAGGACAAGTGTTGGGAGGATGCTAGGGACAAACGATGGTGCAGTTTGTTTGGAAGCTAACCACTCCCAGCTCACGCTGCATGTCTTGAATTCTGTCTGTGGTTCACACTGCAACTGCAACACACTGGACACATCCTACATGTACAGCATCTCACCCCTTCACAGCCCAGTAATGCTTCCAGTGCAAAATACAGTGAAACTGAAAGCAAAATCAATAAATTCTTTTTATATGGTTACAGGAGTGGTGTCAAGACAGGTTCTTGTCTACTTAAGACAAGGGAATCCCTTCAAGGAACCTGATCTGCTTGGGGTTGGTGGGGTCCATCCATCAGAGAAGCATCCTTGGTCAGGGGTTTGCCAGGCTGATGAAAAGGGCTTTAAACTAAAATTGCAGGGGAAAAGGAACCTCAAACCCTCCCTTCTACCAGCCTGATGCCAGCCATAGACACCCAGAACCTGGACAAGGACCACAGGTCAGTAGGAAAGCACCTGAAAAGCAACACAAAGGAATTCCAGCCACTCCAGCCAGTAAGTCAGCTTTATCGGGGCCCAAACTTTAGTGCCTCTATGCAAACACATGTAGCATGAGGAACAAAGAACAGGAGTTAAGAGATGGGTGCGCACCTGCAGGGCCATGATCTCATTGGCATGAAAGAAACACCGTATGATGGATCCTATGACTGCAATACTGGAATGGAGGAATATAGGCTGTTTAGGAAAGACAGGCAGCGGAGACAAGGAGGGGATGTTGCCCTCTATGTCAATAACTACTTGGAATGCATGGAGCTCCACCTGGGGATGGATGAGGAGCTGACCACGAGCCTGTGGGTCAAGATTAAAGGGAGCGCACGGACAGATGAAATTATGGTGGAGGTCTGCTACAGACCACTGGACCTGGCAGAACAAGTGGATGAGGCCCTCTATAGACAGGGAGGCACAGCCTTGCATTCAGAAGCTGTAGTCCTAATAGGGGACGTAAACAACCCCAGTATCTGTTGGAGGATCCAACACAGGTCCAAGCAGGTACAACAGGGTATAGCAAGATCCGAGCAATCCAAGAGGTTCCTGGAATGCATTAATGGTAACTTCTTTCTCTAAGTGATAGAAGAGCTGACAAGGAGAGGTGCTAAGGTATATCTTATTCTTATCAGCAAGGAAGGGTTGGTGGGGAATGTGAAGCACAAAGGAAGTCTAGGCTGCAGGGACCATGAAACAGTAGAGCTCAAAGTCCTATAGGTTGCTATAAAGTCTCCTTGAAACCTTCTCTTCAGCCCGGAGAAGGCTCTGAGCAGACATTACCGGAAGGGGGCCTACTAGAAAGCTGGGGAGGAACCGTTCACAAAGGCACGTAGTGATAAGGACTAGGGAGAAGAGCTGTAAATTGGAGGGGCAGATTTAGACTAGACATAAGGAGGAATTTTTTCACAATGAGGGTGCTGAGGCACTGGTACAGGTTGCCCAGGGAAGTTGTGGCTGCCCCCTTCCTAAAAGTGTTCAAGGCCATGTTGGATGGTGCCTTTGGGCAGCCTGATCTACTGGGAGGTGACCCTGCCCATGACAGGGGGGTTGGAATTGGACAATCTTTAAGGTCTATTCCAAGCCAAAGAATCCTATGATTGTGTGATTCCTAGAGCAGCAAGGAGGGCATGCAGCAAGCTCATTACCCTAGACTTCGGTTGAGCAGACCCTGGCATCTTAAGGGATCTGTTTGGCTGGGCACCATGGGATAAAGCTCTGGAGGGAGAGGGGTACAAGAAAGCTGGTTAATAATCAAGTATCACCTCAGGAGTGATGCATCCCAACAAAGAGGAAGTCAGGTGAAAACATTAGGAGGCCCACATGGATAAAACAAGGAGTTCCTGTACCAACTCAAATACAGAAAGGAAGCTTACAAAGGGTGGAAACAAGGGCAGGTAGCCTAGAAGGAACACAAATAAATTGTTCCATCAGCCCAAGTCATGAAAGCTAAAGACCTGGTAGAATTAAATCTGGCCAGGGAAGTCAAGGACAAGAAAAGCTTCTATAGGTACATTGGTGATAAAAGGAAGACTAGGGAGAATGTGGGCCCTCTCCGAAAGGAGGATCTGGTTACCCAGTATATGGAGAAGGCTGAGGTACTCAAGGACTTTTTTGCCCCAGTCTTCACTGGCAAGAGCTCAAGGCACACCGCCCAAGGCACAGAATGCAAAAGCAGTAGCTGGTAGAGCAAAGAACCCTAGGAGTTCTCCTCACTGCAGGACAGAATCAGGTGTGAGACCATGTAAGGCACCAGAAGGTGTACAAGTCCATGAGGCCTGCTGAGATGCATTCAAGCATCCTGAAGGAACGCTGTAGATAAAGTTGCTAAGCAACTTCATTCTAGGGCAACCACATATGGTCATAGTATGAATCCTCTTAACATATCCCAGTGATCATCACAGAAGACCAGCATGCTTTACCAGAGCCCGAAAAACGTTGTGCTGTTGCCCCAGCTGGTTACCTTCACATCCTGGTTGTTAAATGGGTCCATGAGCTGCTCCTCCAGGGCACGCAAAGACTCTGAGGCCAGCACAAGAAGGCGCTGCAGGATCTGGGAAGGGAAAAGTGAAACTCAGCAATCCTGGTTTTATCAGGGACCCTACTCACCAATCAGAGCTCTAGCACAGGGAGCAGAGAACTGACCCAAGCCAGGAGGCTCCATGGGACAAGGACAGAGGACCCAGCTCACCTGCACTGAGGGTTGCTCCTGGGTCCACATGGAGCTCCATCGGTCTTTGGGGGTGGCAATGAACAATACAGGGAGGCGAGAGCGAGCAGCCAGAAACTTGCTCTTGATCTCTGTGCAGTCAGCATCTGGAAAGGGCAAACAGGTGAGATATGCCATCCACAGCCCCCCAACCTCCTCACCCATGGATCACAGACCAGAAAAGAGCAGTACAACAAACTCTATTCTCTGCCACCCTCAGACCCCATAGTCCACACGCAACTATTGCTGCAGAAATACAGCCCATATCCGAAAGATAATCAAGAGACAAAACACAAGAACAGTGCAGCACCACAGGTCTGCATGGATAAGCCAACACGCTCCTTTGGAAACCAGGAGCTCTGCAAGGAAATTCTTGAGGATCAGGTGGTAACAAAACCTGGAGGACTGCAGGCCTTCTCCCTTGCAGGTTTTGCAGTTGGGGCCTAGCAGATGATCCCTGTGATCTGAGTAGCTTAGTTCAGCTCTTGGAGCACACAGGCAAGCAGGAGGCTTTGAAGCTTGCTGTTTAAGAGCCTGACTGCTCCCCCAGCACAAGTGAAGGTTTGGTCCCCAGGAGCCAGGATAAAGTCTCAAGCAAAAACACCAGCTAGGAAGGAGCAGAGGGCTTCAAAGACACCACCACATCCAACAACAACCAGGCTTATCACAGATTTCAGTGAGACCAGACGCAGCAATGCATCATAATGGAGATCAGTTTCTTCAAAAGCAAGCAAGAGGTAAAAAAATAAAAAGCACACCACAACTAAACCCAGCCCAAAACCATGTTAAGCATAGCAGGACAGGAGTAAGGGAGTGGAAAACATCTTTGGCCCTGACAAAGGCTGTAACACTTCCGTGTGCCCAGGACCACTGGCACTTGATGCCGAACAAGGAGGGCTCATGCCATGGCTCTGCTGAGTGCTGCCTGCTCACCTGTAAGGCCAGCATTCAGGTTGATGATCAGAGGGTTGTTTTTCCAGTCAAAGGTTGCCAGCAAGTCAAGAAAGCGCAGGAATCCCACCTGGGGAGAACTGTAGGCAAAGCAAAACAGCTCAACACTGGCATTTGCTATCCTTGTAGCAAGAGGGGCTTGGCGTGTGGGTGACTTAGTGATGACCCCATATGCAGCACAGGACAGGATAGCCCTAGTGGCAAAGGACATTCCAGGATGAGCATGACACACTTCACCAAACCATCTGGAGAAAATCTTTCTATCTTGTTCCTTGCTCCCCAAGCAAAAGAAACCAGCAGAAAGTGAAACACTGCTTCTAGTTGCCCCATCTCCTGACACTCCCCCCACTCAGCCTCCTGCTGTTAGAGCAAGGCAGAGGTAGAGACAGGGCTGCTACTCGCATCTCTGGTACAGATCTGAGCACTGGCCAAGTTCTCACCATGCCTCTTCCCCTGCAACACAACATAGGTGTGAAGCCTAACAGCTGGGAGATGGGGCTTCTGCTATCAAGGTATTTTAGAAGACAAGAAAGCATTCTAGGCATCAGGCTATCATTCCTGCTACTTATGGGAAGGAAATCAGACCCTGAGTGCAGAGAATAATCTTGTGTCTCCATCCAGACTGAATCCACTTCCTTTATTTCACTCCTCCCAAGTCGTATCCCACACACACGCCAAGGGCCAGCAAGCAATTGGCCCCACAGGTTTATTTACCAACGTGCTACTCTATTCAGCTATCAGCAGCCGCCCTCTTGCCCTTCCCTCAGAAGTCCTATCCAGGATAAGGTGAGGCTGCAGCCATCAGCATCACCACAACATCCCTTCCCAGGGAACCTAGAAGCCCCAGTGTGCTGGTAGCCACAATACAGCTCTCATCCCTGCTTTTCCTGGTCGCCATCCCCAGGACGAAATGGATTCCACCAGCCCTTAGGAGCGTTTAAGACACCCCACAGTTGTGCCATCAGCACCCAGAGGCCACAAGGACACTCATCCTCACCCTTACCTGCTTCCCACCTTTCTCTGCAGCACCCAGGGAGGGGAAACCACAGCCCAACAGCATCAAGCATTTCCATCTTCTCTGGCTAGGCACTCCCAACAGCGTTTGGGACACGTTATGGCAGCATGGGGGCCTCATACTCCCGCTCTGCATGCCCCCCAGCACCTCCTGCCCTAGCAGAATCCCATTTCTCCTCCATCTCAGGTAAAAAAAGAAACACTAAATCCTCCTCAGGCCAGTCCAGACTCCTCAACCTCACCTCGGAGGCGTGAACGGGGCTGGATGGACGAAGAGAAATGCCACAAGGAGATCCACACACTCCTCAGAGATGTTGTCGCTCAGGAGCTGGGCACTGATCCAGCGCTTGGCCAGACGGCAAGTGCTGCCGAAGACAGGATGCTGCTGCTGGAGCCTACGAAAAAGGCAGACAAGCTCAACCACATATCTCAGGATCCAGAACAGCCTTTTGATGTGTTGCAAGAGAGAGGAGAGGGGCAAAATTCCCTGAGAAACATATGAATAGCATCACAAGCAGAGGGCACTGTGTGGATGTTGAGTTTTTGGAATAATGAAGGGGAAATCCCGTCACATGTTCCCCTAACCATGCTGCTCTTTGGTGCTTGTCTCCTTGTAACAGTCACCTCTGTTCTGACAACAGGGACAAATGGTGCTGCCCCCATCCACATTTGTCCCTCCATTCTCCCACAGGGCCTCTCACAACATGGGATGAAGGCACATTGTCCCACAGCACCTCTCAAAACGTGGGATGAAGGGACATTTCCCACGGTGAGCTCCTCTTCCCACCACCACCCTCCAGCACTGAAGGGCACCTCCACACTAGCTTCCAGCCACATCCCATGTCCTGGCCCCGAGGCACTCCCCACCTCCCCTACCCATGCAGCGAGCTGGTTAGACAGGGCAGATGCAACGTCTCCAGCTCCAGTTGCCGAGACTCCTCCGTGTCCTGGTACTTCAGCATTCCTTCTGGTGTGACCACTTCCTTCAAGATCAGGGGCTCACGGTGGTAGGCTACTTGGAGACGGAAAACATAACCATCCTGAAATGGGAGCACAAGGTGATGTCAGGCTGGCAGTAACAGAAGCAGACTGGGGTGCTACACTCTATCTCAGAGACACAACAGCAGCATCCTGGCATCAGCAGTCTCACCATGCTCTCTCCTAGGCCCACCTTCCATATAATGGGATTATCCAGCGGGACAGGACCACTCCCACAACACACTGACTGCCTCCTCAGTAACACATCAGGTATGGAGAAGGTCTCCACTGTTCCCCTACCTTGTACACATCAGTGTGGGTGACCGTAGGCCTGCAAACCACCTGGTGCTGTTGCTGGAGGAGTTCAGCCAGCTGGAGGTGGAAAGCCGCCTTGATGCACTTGATGGCTTCTTTGTCCTGCGGCCACTGGCCACTGCCTTCCATATGGCAGATGACTAGAGGCAAAGTGACAGCAGGAAGCCAGTGAGCCCCATGCAGGAATGAGGTGCTGGACAGAGGTAGCAGGAAAGCAGCAAACCACTGCAGTAGTTAGAGCCAGCATCACTGCCTGCCTCCACCACCCTGTACCAAATCAGCCCCAGCTTCCATCTCTCCCCACTTACTCTTCAAAGGGGCTATGTAGGCTGGACAGGGTTTCTCCTCCGATGGAAGGAGCAAGTGTTTGGTCTTGATTCGGTTATGGAAGGAATAAATCGGCTTCATGGGAACAGGAGGGAAGACCTGGGAGAGAACAGCCACCTAGGGACTGAGAACAAGCAGCAGAAACCCCAGGGTATTGCATACCCTCTCACCCAAAACCTGTTCTCCTAGCAAATCTCTCCAGGCACAGGCAGCTTAGCCCACTTGTATATAGTCAGCCTGAGGGACAGGACAGCAAAGACAAGGAACATCTCTTCAGAGACCTCTTAGGAAGCACAAAAGCAGAGAATGACTGATTTTCTTTATCCCCTCCTCACTCCAGGACATCCACTCCCACCTCCCTGCAGATCCCCACACATGGGCCATGCCCAGGGACACTCACATCCGTGTAACGGAGGGCTGGATGGACACCCTGCACAGCTGTCACTGTCAGCGGCAGCCCCTTCAGGTTCCAAAGCTTGCGGCTCAGGTCATCATAGGAGCAGACAACACTGACCATGGCCTCTTCACCTGTCCCTGATACCTGCAAACACACAAGAGTGATTCAGGAGTTAAGAGATTGCATACTGGCAAGGTCTGCTAATGCCTCCCTGTCAGGTACTGCAAATCCAGCAGAGGTGGTAGTTAACAGAAAACTGCACCAACTACATCCTTAGCCAAGGCAGAGCCCAGAAGCAGAGCAAAAGCAATGACAGAAAACACCCAGAGCATCACTGAAGGTCCAGGGAAGGCAGATGAGAAGCACTGAAAGGAGAATTGGTTCTGCCCTTGCCACTTCCCTCTCCTCAAAGCACAGAAGAGGAGACTGAATAGGAGGCACCGCTGACTCCAAATGGCTCACCCCAGACACATCCAACCAGCCTTGGCTCTACGGCAGAGCAGCAGCACCCTCTGTAGGGTACACCACGAATAACAAAACCCACTTCTACCCGTCTCTAGAGCTGGCTGCCTTGTTTATCTTACCTTGTCTCCCATGTTCCTCAACCACCACAGACTCTCCAGGCTACTTGCACACAAACAGCTGGAGAAGCAGAAACAGACACCCCTACCCACCACCCCTCGTGCAACATCAAGTTTCTCCTTTGCTCCTCAAGGACTGGCAACAACTGGGTTCCTAAATGCCCTTCTGGCTCTGGCGAAGTGCATGGCCTCTCAGCATGGGGATTATCAATCCTACTTGCCCCAGGCTAGCTTGCAGGGACACGGCACGCGAAGGGCTGTACAAATCAGCATCTCATCCCAAATCTAACATGCAGCTCTGACCAGACTGCAACTGGTTCTAAAGATTCTTTCACCAAATTTGCTGTCTTTTGCTCTTAAAAAGGGGAAACAATTTCCTCCAACCATCCAAAAAACAAGCAGAAAGCTGCATTTACCAAAGACCAGAAAAACAACACCAAACTGCTCATGGCTCATCTCCAGGTTTTAATTTCACAAGCTGGAGAGCAGAAGGAAGGAGGGGCACGCTTCACAGCCTGCAAGATTCATCTTTTCTGCCTCAAAGTGACATGTCATTGTCCTACCTGCCCATCCAGCTGCAGCACTAACTAGAGCTTGATAGGCATGATCTAGCACTTTGCAACATGACAGGGAAGATCATCCTGTAGGTCTAGTTGGGAAAGCCAGGTAAAGGAAGACACCGAAGTGTCTGGCCCACATCCTGAAGCTAAGAGGACCTGAAAGATGCAGCTGGAGGACCACAGTGGGACACTGATATATCCTCAGACAAGATGGACATAGTAGACACAAGCAGAGAGGAGGACAGTGGGATGGCTACAGGGAAAAAAAGGGGTGTAGAGGCCACCAAAGCAAGAGGATTTCAGTGGCTATGCCTTGCTTGGCACAAAAGGTTTGGCAGATTCAAGGAAGGCACCACGCTGCCCACTGAAGTGCCCACAGACAGGAATTCTCCTTACCTTTATTATCTTAATACCCACCTGCCTCAGGGCTACAACACCAAAATGACCTCCCTACAGCCCTCCCCACACCACCCTTCCTAAAGAAACTCACAGCCCCACTGAGGGACCAATCTTACCTCTTTCCCAGTACTGATCACAGATTCCAGCAGGGCTCCCATGTAAGAGATGGAGGATTCAGGTATGTCCGCGTGGCTACTCAGAGGAAGACAACAATGCATTTTAGCTACAACACACTAATCCACCCATTCTGACACTATGCGCTGCACCACAGTCAAGGTTCAGTCCAAGGATGAGGAATCCCTCCACATACGAACATCGCAGTGAGAAGACCAGTCTTTCTGCACTCCTGCCACGCCCAAGTTACCCATGCAACATGGCACAGCAACTCATGCAGCTTCAGAGGATTCAACATCAAAGCTGCCAATGTGCAGCCCTTCCTCAAAAATTCCTCAAGCTAGGACAAAGAGACCCAGGCAACACCTTCATTCTGGGCAACAGGGTCTTGATTTTGGCAGAAGGGATAAACCACCATAAGGAGGCTCTCCAATGCCACAGGAACGCCCAGAAGGCACACATTGGGCCTTCTGTGAACATTACAGGGCATCAGGAGGTTTTGTGAAATGCCCTGGAAGGTCCACAATGAGTGTCCCACCACCCCTGTAACACGTGCACGTAAAGGTAGGATCATGCCAACCATGCCCTCAGCATAACCAATAGCAGAAGCTAAGGCACCAGGTGTTTGCCCTCCTGATCTTCTCTTGGGAAGCAGCTCACAGCATCAGGACCACAACTGAAATTACTTCCAGAATTCCCAAAGCCAAAACAACCCACAGATTCAGCTTTGCACTTCTGGGGACAATGGGAATACCACGGACAAGAGCAGCAGTGACCCACACACAGGCACTGGTCCCCCAGCCTCAGGTGATGCTTGGCACAACTTACAGCTTCAGCAGGTGCCTGACGATCTGCTCAGGAATGAGGCGTTTCTGGGAGGCAGTGTCAGCCTCCCACAACACTGCCTCGCAGATGCTGCCATCCTGGAACCGACGCAGCTCTGATTTGTTCCCCCAGAAGGTTCGGAAGTCCAAAGCCTGTGAGAAGACATTGGTCAAGCCAGGCCAGGGATACAGGTCACCACTGGGGCCAGCCAAACCATTCCCATGACTGTCAGCCAGCCGCACAGCCATCTGCAACCATCAGCTCTGCTCCACCCTGCTCAGCACAAGCACAGCTCCCCTCACCTCAGGGTGATCAGCCTGTGGTCCCTTCTCCAGCACACTGGCAGCAAACTCAGGAGCAAACAGGATCCCAAATGTCAGGGGTCCAACATCCTTGTGTTTTGGGGGCTCAGCATCAATTGGCCACTGTGGGAAAATGGGAAACATGAACCACAAGGACAGATGATGCAGCTGGAGCAGCAGCTGCTGGAACACTGGGCAGCTTGATGAACCTCCCGCTATGTACTCACAGGTGCCTAGACAAGCATGGCTAGGCAAAGTATGATTTAAGGGGTCTCCCCAGTGAAAATATCAGTTGTTTTCACCCTGACACATTACTGGGCCAGGACTTCTGACAGACCAAGCCTCCCAGCTCCACCCCATACCCCAGTGAAGGGCCTCGAGTCCTCTATCCCCAACAAAGGGTACAGGCCTGTCTCCTTCCCCATTAAGCAAAGGTCCCTTCATATTCCCAACAGCACCACAAGAACCCACATGCTGCAAACGATGCAGGGCCTCTGCTGAGTGCATTACCTCAGGGATCTGGGGCAAGGAGTGAGCCACAAGCAGCGCTCTCCTAGCCAAACCACGGGCCAGCAGTGAGACAATGAAAGGAAGGGCCGTGGCCACATAGTTCCCACCCCGATCCATCAGCTCGTTCAGTAGCTCCATCTTCTTACAGGCACCTTGCAGCTTAGAGACATGCTTCAGGCTACAGGAGGAGAGAAGCTGGTCACTCACCTCTGCCACCAAATCCTTTCTGAGAGAGAGAGATACACTAGAGGATGGATAAAGTGGGGAGCTGAGGGCCCTAGCCTAGGATAAAAGAAGAAACCCTGCACTTTGGCATATCAAGATGCACCACAGGAGGTGCTTGTCCTTGGGACAGTCATCATTCCAAAAGGCTAAAGCATTGCCCTCCTCCTCCTGGGAGGCTATCTAGACAGTAGAAGCAGAACGCAAGAGGCATCAGTGTCTATGTCAGAGCTGGCAGAGCCACCTCTCACTAGGCAGGTCTGAATTCACTCCAGTCCTAAGCCAGAAGCAGCCCTCCTCTCTGAACAGGCTCCTCAGCCTTACCCCACCAGTACAGCAAGACTCACTGGAAGACATGGTCGAAGGTTCTAAGCATGGGCTTTGTGGTCATGAGCAGCACCTGAAAGCCATCTACCATTCGATCATCCAAAATTTCCATGGATCGTTTGGCTTCAAACTGGACCTGAGCAGGTAGACAAGACAGAGAAAGAGAGAAAGAGCATGAATAGGAGGGTACTGGGAAAGCAAAATTCTCTAGCAGCAATCATCAACACTCCCCAGTCAGCCACAGTCATCCTAGCTCCGTGGTCACTACCAGATCCTCATTCCAGGCATGAAGCCAAGTCACAAACAGCTGTCGCTACTGGCCCAACAGTCCCTTCTTGATATCCCTGCCATCAGAACAGTTACTTCTGCTAAAGGGCCACTTAGCTTCACTCAAAGGTGTCCATGAAGAGGAAAACAACTTTCATACATCATTAAAGCAAGACAGACAAGGCAGCAGAACATGCAAGTACTTCATAAAATCCATTTCTAAGATTCAGAGCTGGAGAACGACATTAAACGCTTAAAAAGCATCACTGAACCCCATCCCTATGACCAACATCGTTCTCCAACATGCCCAACCATGCTCTGCCTACATCAGTTCACTCCTAAGACAGCATCTCAGGTTGCCACCACAAGTTGCTCCATACCTGGTGGTATTTGCTGGTAGTTACATCAGCACAGAGATTCACCAGCCCAGAGGGATCCACGAAGACCACTTCAAACACCTGGTGGAAGTCATCCAGGGTAGGCTGGAAAAGCAAACAGTGCTACAGCACAGGCACCATCACCTCGTAACATCACTGTAACAGGTACATCCCTGCCCAGGCAGCACAGCCAGACACAGACACAAAACCCCTCAAGGGCTGCTCACCAGAGAGGCATCCACATCCTTTGCTAAGCTGATTCCCGTCTCACTCAGGTCAGTGGTGGCTGTGTGCAGACAGAAAGAAGAAAGTCACATCATCACCATCCACATCTCCCCTACTGGTGACACATGCCAACACCACCATGGTCTCGCAACATTAGCAGTGCTACAACACAATGCTGGCCTCCACCTTGTGATGGGGCCTACCTACTCCTCTGCAAGCTGGGCCATCCAGCCCCATCCTGCTGTCTCATAACTTCCTATCTATCCCACCTACGTGTTTTCAGCATCAGAGAGAAAAGCCATGATTTTTCCTTCCTTAACTCTGTGTGGGCTTCATTGAGAGACTCTGCTGACCCCAGCATTTTGCTGTCATGAAAGGCATCTGGAAACTCACCCAGGAACTGCAGGGTGCTCCTCAGGACCTGGTATCCACTCATCATCTTGACAATCTTGCGTTTCACCAGCAGGTAGGCAACTAGCATGGAGATCAAGAAGCCACTGAAGCACCCCAAGCCCTGTGAAAACAGAGGGCTGAGTCAACAAGAGCTCAATGAGGCACCATGAGCCCCAGGGCCCACCCCATGTGACTGCTTCTGGCCTCTGTCTTCAATGAGCCTCAGTGCCCCCCATGGTAAAGCCCTTGTACAAGGTGACATATGGAATCCCTTGAGTGAAGGCAACACTTCAGAATTCTTTAGGAAATGGGATGCATTCCACCACCTGTAGAAAAAACATACCCAGAAAGACAATACATCATTCCAGGGATGTCAAAAAGCGTGACTGTCTGGTACACAGATTCAATTCAATCCACAGGGAAGGATGGAGCTCCTTGAAACCTAACACAGCTCAAATGAGAGTCACAAGCCCGCCACAACTACACACCAGGACCAAACAACCATCCTTCCATGCCTAGGAAGGTAGAGAAGGGCAAAGGCAGATTAGCCAGGTGAGCAGAGCCTACCCTGTCCCCCGGTACAAAGCATACCTTGCTGAGCTGCCGCTGGTTCAGCCAAACTTTGAGAAGGGCCAGGCCATCCTTCATGCCTGGGAAGTCCAAGGCTGCATTAGATAAGAAGTGCAGGTGGGAGAGCAGCACCATGTCACAGAGGATAGAGTTGTTGTAGTGCGGAGTCGCGGGCTCTACAAATCCTGTGTGGGTAAACAACAGCACATTTGACCTAATCATAAACCTCCACTCACAGGAGTGCACCCTCTCCAGCAAACCCACCCCTGAGTGCCAAGTGCAGTCTCTGGATGAACTAAGCAGACTCATGCTTCCCCACCCCCGGGCCCTACCTTCTTTCGGGGTGCTCTGCTCCATAAACCAGGCTGTCCGGACGTTGTTCTTGTTGGGATAGAAGCGGCTAGGTTTGAAAAGTTCGGGGGGAGGACAGGCATGGAGTCGGACAGTGACCATCTTCTCATCCTTGCCTGTAAGCACCAGGGGGTAGATGTGCAAGAAGAGTTGTCAGAGACCAACTTGACAAAATAAGGAGCATCTCCACCCTAGGGAAAGGAAAAACCTCCTTCCCAGCAAAGCTCAACAGCAGTGGAAATCACCTCAGAGCAGAGTGACCTCATCCCATGGCCAACAACACCCTGAAGCCACACAGCTCATGTCCCAGCCCCACCTTCATGCCCACTGGCCGGCCTGGTACCCAAGCACTCTCTAGCCTGACCTCGCCTTGCAACACCAAATGCCTTGCCCCAAACCCACTATTGCCTGGGATCTGCATAAAAAAGCATTACCCATGCATCTCGCACCACCTCAGAAAAGAGCCAGGCTGCACAGGGCAGCCTGGGGAAGGCAAAAGGATAGTGGAGAGCAGGTACAGGGAGAGCAAGGACAGTGCTAAACACAGACATGTTTCTGTAGGGTTTGCTTCACATCCTGCAGTACCTACAGGGTGGGCCAGCCAGCAAGGCCAAGGCTGGAGAGGGGGATTCAGAGGATAAAAGACCTTAAGGACTAGGCTGTGTGGAGGGAGAGCACAACTGGGAGCATCAAAGCTCCAAAACTGATCACTAGTTGTGATGACAGCCCTCACCAAACAGCCTGTTACATAGCATAAGACCACTACCACCCTCCTCTTAACACCAGTACCCACTCACAGCTCCCACCAGAGCAAGGCTCAAGTGCTACCTTGAGGCCTCAGGAGCAGGATAGGCTTGAGGTGACTGCCATTCATGTAGGCAAACTTCACACTGCTGAACAACTTCTCCTTGGACAAGTGCTGTGCAATGTGGGCCAGGTACAGAGCTCTCTTCCGGTGGTAGCGCTGATTCAGGTTATCTTTGTCCTGGAAGATTTCCTGGGAAGAGAGGAATGGGGCAAGCCCACCTCACCTGCCTGCAGAGCCTGGTTCCACCCAAGGCACCACACCACCCCAGGTTCCTCTGGGACCCCACAAGAAATCCAATCTCAGGCATGTGGCTACAACCCCAAGGAGCTCCAAGGCAGTCAGAAGCACCACCTAGCTGCAAGCTCACCTGGCTCTAGGATCACAGAGCACAGACATACAGATAAATAGTGCATCAATCTCAAACCACAAGAAAATGTCTGGGCAGGAAGGGGAGGGAGCACTAGAGGGGTAACAGTCTGCAAACATCACCCTCCCTTTAACAGACTCTGTATCTGGGGCATAAGTGCAATACTGGACAAAGCTGGACAGCATCTATCCCCCTGGCAACACGGAAGAGGTTCACGCCAGATAGAGAGAAGGAAAATCCTCATAAGCAACTAAACCTCAAAGCAGCTGAAAGCTCTGACTGAATGTGCGGTGAGGCTGCAGTCTCCAGCTCCCTGCGGAAGCCACCACACAGCATGTCCAGATGCTGTAACCTCAGTCAGGAAGAGTGAGAACAGAATAGGGGCTGCAGGAGATGGGATTGGAAGGACCTCAGCCTAGCCCCTGCCCAGTCAAGAGCAGGCATGACCAGACTCACCCGCGGCATGGTCACCGCCATGTCCACGTTGACCTCTGGCTTAATGCAGGTGCCCAGCAGGTAGCTGCCCACCACCTTCAGCTCAGCTGGTGGCAGGAAGCGAAACTTCCCCTTCACATTGAATGGCACCTGTAGGAAAGGAACCTTCACGCCGCTGGAGAGCCAGGTCTGATCAGTGAGCTGGGAGCAGACAGAAAACAGAAAATGCTCTAAGCATCACTAACAACAGGAGCAGAGACTGGGACTCCTCTCCCCAGCCTGCAGCCAGTTGTCCCCTCTTGCCATCAAGATAAGGCAGAGTAATATCTTTTCAGTCCCTTAGCGAGATCCTTGAGGACTTCTGCTTGCACAGCAACTGCCAAGCCTGCCCCATACAGAGAGGTATTGCTAACACCTCCTTCATCTCCCTGGAACCTACCTCTGTTTCTGAGGTCTCTGGGATGGCACTGAGCAGGCTGTTAATTTCACGGAGAAAGGCATCAATTTTCTTCTTCTTAGTCTCCTTTAATGTCACCTCCTTCAGAAGCTCTTCAATCTGTAGGTGGAAAGGGGACTATCAAAGGCAGCTGCAATACTGGAATTGCTGCTACCCCTTGCCTTCTTCCCCCAGCACCAACCACGAGCCTGGTGAAGCAGGCAGCAGGTGAGCTGGGGAACACAGACATGCTTCTCCACAAACACTGACAGAGTTAGGAGTCAAGTCAGCCCATGGACAGAAGCTCCTGCCACATCCTGTGAAGGACTGGATGGCAGTCAGCTCCATCCCACCAGCTTCTGTGTGAGTTCCAGCCACAAAATACTGACGTGACCCATGCAGGCACAGGCCTCAGAAAGACTAATAGCTAACACATGACTGCTTGCTTTCTTTCCCAGGACACAAATAATTCCCCCTGTTCCATCCAGAGGCTGCATACAGACATGAGCTGAGGGCAGCTAGTGATGTCAATCCTCTCTCTGGTAAGCAATAAACCACTGCAGCAAGGGATGTGAAGGCCACGCTCTCACCACACTGCATTTATGTGATGGAGAAGTTCAATTTTCATGGTACACAAGAGGCACAGAGCTTGGCACAGGATGGTGACAGGAACTGCAGTGGAAAATACGGAATCGTAGAATGGTTTGGGATGGAAGGGATCATGAAGGTCACCCAGTTTTAACCCCACTGCCATGCATAGGAACACCTTCCACCAGATCAATTTGCTCAGAGCCCCATCCAACCTGGCCCTGAGTGTTTCCAGGGATGAGGCATCCACCATCTCTCTGGGCAATCTGTGCCATACTCAACATAAGAAATTTCTCCTCTTTAGTTTAAGACTATTGCCCCTTGCCCTGTTGTCACAGACCCTGCTGAAAAGTTTTCCACCATCTTTCTTAAATCCTCCTTTAATTTTTCAAATGCTGCAGTAAGGTCTCCTCAAAGACTTTTCTTTTCCAAACTGAACAACCCCAGCTCTTTCAGCCCCTCTTCTCAGTGGAGGTGTTACAGGCTTTTGATCCTTTCTGTGCCCTCCTCTGTACCTGCTCCAAAAGGTCCACGTGCTTCTTGTGCTGAGGGATTGAGTTGGATGTAGGATTACCAGGAAGAAACAGCTTAAGTAAATGGTTGGTTTAGTGTTTGATGGGAGTGGTTGGACTCGATGATCCAGTGGGTCTCTTCCAACCTGGATATTCTATGATTCTATGATTACAGGTGGGGTCAGTATCAGCAATACAGAACCATGGAACAGTTTGGGTTGGAAGGGACCTTAAAGCTCATCCAGTTCCACCCCCTGCCCTGGGCAGGGACACCTCCCACTGGAGCAGGTTGCTCACGGCCCCATCCAACCTGGCCCTCAACCAGGGATGAGGCAGCCACAGCTTCCCTGGGTAACCTGTGCCAGTGCCTCACTGCCCTCACTGCAGAGAATTTCTTCCTTGTAAAGCATAAAGTGATTCTTCTAGAAGAAAGCTGTCCAAAGGGGGACTCAGGTAAAGGCCCAGGAGGGCACACAAGCTTTTGGAAAGGTCTGCTAGAAAGTATTTATCACTGAGTCTGGTCTTGGCTGACTCCATCCACATACCAAGTGCGTATTAACATTGCTCCAGACCAGCTTTGCACTCGGAAAAACCTTTGTGCACAGGAGACTTGATGTAAAGAGCTTCAAAGGTAGCTTTGCAAAATCAATATACAGAATCACAAAACTAGAATGGTTTGGATTGGAAGGGATCTTAAAGCCCATCCAGCTCCAACCCCCCTGCCATGGGCAGGGACACCTTTCACCAGACCAAGTGGCTCACAGCCCCATCCAAACTGGCCCTGAACTAGGGATGGGAGCAGCCACAGCTTCCCTGGGCAACGCGTGCCAGTGTCTCAGCACCATCATCTGGAGAACTTCTTCCTAACGTTTAATTTAAACATTCCTCCTTCCGATTTAAAGCCATTTCTACTCCAGGCCCTTGCGAACACCCCAGCCCGCTCTGTCCCTGCCCGGAATCTCCGCGTTCGGGGGGCTTTTCCCCCGGGGATCCGTGGCCCCAGGGCTGACCTGCAGGCGGAGCAGGCTGGAGTGGAACAGGTCCTCGGTCTCCTTGAGCCGGCTCAGCTCCTCGCTGGTGGGCGGCCGGTACAGCTCGGCGCGGCTCAGTTTGGCGGGCCGCAGCACCGGGGCCGCCGCCGCCTCCGCCTCCTCCTCCTCCTCCTCCCCACGACGACTCCTCCTCCTCCCGTCCTGCGCCGCCTCCGGAGAGCCCTGCGGGGACAAACCGGCTCGGTCGGACCGGGGAGCGCGGAGCCCCGCGCCCCGCGGAGCCCCGAACTCACCGCCATGACCGCCCCGCAATGGCCCGCGCCGGAAACACGTGCGGAGCCGCCCGCCCCGCCGCGCGCCCGGAACCTCTCTCCATTGGCTGCGGGGGAGAGAGCCGCGCGGCAATTGGGCGGGAGGGAGGGCGCCACACTGCGATTGGCTGCGCGTCAGGAAACCGCGTTTCTATTGGCTGGGGGTGAGAGTGCCGGGCTCCTATTGGCCGAGAGTAAGAGAGTCGGGCTCCCATTGGCTAGGAGTGAGAGAGACAGACTTCTATTGGCTGGGAGTAAGAGATCCGGGCTTCTATTGGTTGGGAAAGAGAGAGCCGGGCTTCTATTGGACTGGAGTAAGAGAGCCGGACTCCCATTGGCTGAGAATGAGAGAGCTGGGCTTCTATTGGCTGGGAAGGAGAGAACTGGGTTTCTATTGGTCGACAGTGAGAGCTCCGGGCTCTTATTGGCCGGGAGTAAGAAAGACGGGCTCCTATTGGCTGAGAGTGAAGGATGCTGTGCTCCTATTGGCGGGGAGTGGGAGCACCTGTGTGTGAAACTTCCCAGAAATCTTATTCGTATTCCGTAACTCTCCAACCACTGAGTTTAATGTTATAAACTCCACAACAGTGATGTCCTCTGCTAATTGGGAGCTTGCTCTTGTCTCTCATTGCACTGGTGGTAGGGAAAGGCTGCAAACAGAAGGGATTGCAGAGGGTACCTGCCCAGCACATACCACGATGCACACAGTGCCTGGATAACACTGGAAGAAAACATGCGATCAGAGTGATATTCTACCTAATTTAAAAAAAAAAAAAATTGCTTAGATCGATTTAACTCTAACATGAATCAAAAATATTCCACTTTTTTTTTATACTAGTTATTTCTTGTACCAGGCTCTGAATGCACATTCAGAGCAGGGATGCACACATACACACACACACTGTCTCTCTCACACTCACACAGAGAGCAGGGATGAACACACACACAGCAGCAGCAGGGCTGAACACAGACTCTAAGCAGCATCACTGCCATTTGCACCGTGCAGTTTGCTGGGAATAAAATCAAAGGCCTGGAAAACCTCCCCTATGAAGGGTGATTGAGAGAGTTAGGGTTGTTCAGCCTGGAGAAGACTCCAGGGGGGACCTCAGTATGGCTTTTCACTACTTAAATAGGGCTTAGAAGAAAAATGGGGGGCAACTTTGAAGTTTAAGCAGGGCCTGTAGCAACAGGACAAGGGGTAATGGTTTTGAGCTAAAATAGAAGAAGTTCGGAATAGGTGTTTTTTAATTTTTTATGCTTAGCATGGTAAAACACTGTCACGGGTTGGCCAGATAGTGGTGGATGCCACGTCCCTGGAAACATTAAGGTCAGGTTGGACTGTGCTCTGAGCAGCCTGATCTAGTTTAAGATGTTCTTGTTCACTACAGGGGGGTTGGACTGGATGGCCTTCATGGTCCCTTCCACTCCAAAGCATTCTATGATTCTATCGTTTGATCATTCAAAAGGGCTGAATAGGGCCTTGGAAATCTTCCTTCTCTGTTCAGAGCCTTGGGTGGCTCGACAGCACAGCTGCGCTGCTCTCTGATGTGGGGGGGGTTCAGGCAGCCCTGCGTTCCTTAGCATTTGTGAAACACAGTGAAGGCAGAACCATTCCCTGCACCCAGAAATGAGATTTATTTGCCAAAGGAGCCAGGCTGACCAGATAGGGTGAGCGCAGAGCTGCTTGTGCGGCAGAAAGCCAGGCACTGGTGTGTTGGGTTAATCAGGGTGGTCATTCCCTATGTGACATGCAAAGAGCAGGAGCCAAAGCCAGGGCAGCCTGAGCCCTGGAACAGGCACCAGGAGCAGGGCTGGGCTTGCGGCTGCCTACCTGTGTGTTACTGGAATGGGAGAAGTATCCTCTTGTATATGCCATTACATATATACAGGCCTTTAGGAAGGCAACTCCAAACCCCATGTCCAACTGGATTTGCGTTGTCAGGGTGTTTAAATGCCCATCCCACATGTATCCCTGGATCAGAGGTCACAGATTTCAGACTCAGATAATTTTAGTTCTGTTTCCACCTGTCTGACTGACCGTACAGGGTTTCATTCACTTTTCCATACCCTGTTGAGCACCTGTGTGAAAAAGATGATGTGAGTCCAGTAGGACTCTCCTTTAGAAACACTCTGCTCTGGAATAGCAAACCCAGCCCGGAGTGTGTCATCTCCATGCCAGGTCCCAATTCTTCTCCCTGAACCCTGGCCACCTTCAGTTCTGTTTTTTTCTTGCACTGTGGGAACCCGATAAGCTGGATCTCTTTGAGAACAAATATGCAGGCATGTTAAGACAGAGGGCAGAAGATCACATATCCATCCTGAAGGTAAACGTAGGAGTTCAGAGAACTCCCCAGTGGATTGGGCTGAGTTCCGTCCCCAACACAGGATGCCTAGTGAAATCATCCCATTGCTTGTGGGCAGGGCTTGTGGGAAATATGAGCAGGTTTAGGGGAAAACAAGCAGGTTTAGGGGAAAGATAAGCAGCCTCAGTGTTGGAGGGAGAAAAAAAATAACAAGCTGGGTGTTTCAGAAGATGTTTGCCACTGATTTTCTGTCTGCCCTGAAGGTCTTTGCTGCATCTGGCTTGCAACAGAGCAGGGCACGCTCTCGCCCTCACCTCTGCTAGGAAAAGCAGAGCAATGCTATGTCCGCTGGTGCCTGCACCTGCCCAGCTTTCACTCAACAGAGCTTGTTTCCACACGCTGCTGCGGCACAGCATCTCTGCCTGAAAAATGCTGGTGCTATGCTCCTGCTTAGGGCCAGGCATCATTCATATTCCCAAAAGAGGGCTGGCATCATCCTATGTGTCTCCTGACCTGCTACCTAGCTGGGCATAGTCACCAGCATCACTGCCAGGAGCCCCTTCCAGCCTCATATCCCCAATATTTGACACCTTCCATACAAGAAAACCTGCTGAAAGCTGAGTCTCAGCCTTGTGTCAGCTAGGGGACCACAGCTCGTGCAGGTGGGTATTTGGCTCCTGCTTTCCAAGGAGAGTCTCCTGAGAGACAAGCTGACCTGTTGTTGTATTTAGGGACCACCTCCTGCACACACTTTGCAGGGGATATGAGTGATGGCTAAAGGTATGAGGTGAAGCTTCTGGTCCCTGTTACTGCCCATGACAGCTCCTGCCTGGCCACTGTATCACAGCCTCTCAGTCCCAGCCACCAGCAGCAACTTCCACAGCCCTCTCCAGAGCATCCCAGAAGAAGGGGTTTGCCCCTTGTAACCTCTGAATCACTCCATCCCAGTGGCCAAGGTTGGGTCCCGGCCCCTTGACTCGTGGAGATCTCGCTTCCTTCACCCACGCCCATCCACACACTCCATTGCACTCCCTTGCACCCCAAGGTCACCTCCATAATTGACTTCCAGTTAGTGTAGGTGTCTGACTCCCATCCAGTTTTGCAAGTAATTCTTATGCACAGCCCCAATGACTGCACTGAGTGCAACTACAGTGTCAGGGTCCTAACATGGGAGGAATTTGTCTTCTATGTTTCCAAAAGAAACAGCTACTTCACCAGAGAAGCTCCGGTTCCCACTTCTCCCCTACTGCTCTTGACACGACCAGGAACCCTGTGTTCCAGCTGAGCTCCTTTCTTCATTCCAAATTCATCATGCTTCATCTCCACTGTGCCACACTTCTCCCCAAGACATGATTCCCTGTCTGACACCTCCAGGTGCTGTGGGCATACCTAGAGTGTCAGGCTCCCCTCTGGTTTAAGGTGAGGGTAATTACTGCGCTGGCAGAATATTTAGGAAGGCTGGGAAAACCAGTTTGGTCATCCTGGGCCTCAAGGTCACATCCTTGTGTTACCTGAGAGCAAGAGGTGAGGATAGACTCAGTCAGTGGCAGGTCCATGGTCACTGGAGTGCCCTTCATACAAATTCCATGGCACCTCCCTTATCCCCTACTGTCCCCAAGATGGGGTGTAGTGCCCAGCCAGAGTGGAAGAACCAGCTCCAGGTCTTGCCCCAGGAAGGAACAGGATAACGGGGATGTGCTTGGAGCCTTCCCAGCCTCCTGACACTCCCTTCCAACGCTCACGGTCCCCACATTTCCAGGTGAAACCCTTCACCCCACAGCCTCTCAGACAGGCACGTTGCACGTGCAGACACAGAGATATATGTGCATATGTGAACATAGTCCCTTCTTATGTCGGGAATTCCAGAACTGAACACAGTACTGCAGATGAGGTCTCACCAGAGAGGAGTAGAGGGGCAGAATCCCCTCCCTCACCCTGCTGGCCACGCTGCTTTTGATGCAGCCCAGGATACAGTTGGTCTTCTGGGCTGCAAGCGGACACTGTCAGCTGATGTTGAGCTTCTCATCAGTCAGCACCCCTGAGTCCTTCTCTGCAGGGCTGCTTTCAATCACATCATCCTCCATCCTGTATTGAAACCATGGACATTAGGAAGAATCTAGACATTAGTAAGAATTCTAGACATTAGGAAGAGTTTTAGACATTAGGAAGTATTTCTTCACCATTAGGAACCATTTCTTCACAGGTTGCCAAAGTAAGTTGCTGGTGCCACATCCCCAGAGGTGTTCAATGCCAGGTTGGATGGGGCCTTGGGCAGCCTGATCTAGTGGAATGACCCTGCCCATGGCACATGTTGGAACTAGATGGTCTTTGAGGTCCCTTCCAACCCTAACTACTCTGATTCCATGATTCTATGATTGTCCCAACCCAGCTGTAGGACTTTGCACGTGGCCTTGTTGAACATCATGAGGTTCACACAGGCCCAATTCTCCAACTTGTCCAGGTCCCTCTGGATGACATCCCATCCTTCTGCTGTCACAGCTGCACCACTCAGCTTGGTGTCATCTGAAAACTTGCTGATACTTACAAACACATATGAACACACACCCCCTACACACCCCTATACATACACATGCTCATGTACACACACACGTACACACACACATGTGCACATAAACACACATTTGCACACATGCATGTGCACATACAAATACACATTCACACACATACAGACTTAAAAAGATGCACACACGTACAGACATACAGCTACAGATACATACACCACCCACTGCACTCACATAGGGAGCCACAGCAAGAAGCTGCCAGCTCTGCTGGAGCCGAGAGGACCAGGGGACACTGTGGGGAGCTCAGGGAGGTTAGGTGCATTAGAGTGGGTCAGCACCTGGATGTGTCCCCCTGGGACAGCCAGGCAGCCAGCCTTGCAGTGGGACGTACTACCAGTGATGTCTNCCAGAGCATCCCAGAAGAAGGGGTTTGCCCCTTGTAACCTCTGAATCACTCCATCCCAGTGGCCAAGGTTGGGTCCCGGCCCCTTGACTCGTGGAGATCTCGCTTCCTTCACCCACGCCCATCCACACACTCCATTGCACTCCCTTGCACCCCAAGGTCACCTCCATAATTGACTTCCAGTTAGTGTAGGTGTCTGACTCCCATCCAGTTTTGCAAGTAATTCTTATGCACAGCCCCAATGACTGCACTGAGTGCAACTACAGTGTCAGGGTCCTAACATGGGAGGAATTTGTCTTCTATGTTTCCAAAAGAAACAGCTACTTCACCAGAGAAGCTCCGGTTCCCACTTCTCCCCTACTGCTCTTGACACGACCAGGAACCCTGTGTTCCAGCTGAGCTCCTTTCTTCATTCCAAATTCATCATGCTTCATCTCCACTGTGCCACACTTCTCCCCAAGACATGATTCCCTGTCTGACACCTCCAGGTGCTGTGGGCATACCTAGAGTGTCAGGCTCCCCTCTGGTTTAAGGTGAGGGTAATTACTGCGCTGGCAGAATATTTAGGAAGGCTGGGAAAACCAGTTTGGTCATCCTGGGCCTCAAGGTCACATCCTTGTGTTACCTGAGAGCAAGAGGTGAGGATAGACTCAGTCAGTGGCAGGTCCATGGTCACTGGAGTGCCCTTCATACAAATTCCATGGCACCTCCCTTATCCCCTACTGTCCCCAAGATGGGGTGTAGTGCCCAGCCAGAGTGGAAGAACCAGCTCCAGGTCTTGCCCCAGGAAGGAACAGGATAACGGGGATGTGCTTGGAGCCTTCCCAGCCTCCTGACACTCCCTTCCAACGCTCACGGTCCCCACATTTCCAGGTGAAACCCTTCACCCCACAGCCTCTCAGACAGGCACGTTGCACGTGCAGACACAGAGATATATGTGCATATGTGAACATAGTCCCTTCTTATGTCGGGAATTCCAGAACTGAACACAGTACTGCAGATGAGGTCTCACCAGAGAGGAGTAGAGGGGCAGAATCCCCTCCCTCACCCTGCTGGCCACGCTGCTTTTGATGCAGCCCAGGATACAGTTGGTCTTCTGGGCTGCAAGCGCACACTGTCAGCTGATGTTGAGCTTCTCATCAGTCAGCACCCCTGAGTCCTTCTCTGCAGGGCTGCTTTCAATCACATCATCCTCCATCCTGTATTGAAACCATGGACATTAGGAAGAATCTAGACATTAGTAAGAATTCTAGACATTAGGAAGAGTTTTAGACATTAGGAAGTATTTCTTCACCATTAGGAACCATTTCTTCACAGGTTGCCAAAGTAAGTTGCTGGTGCCACATCCCCAGAGGTGTTCAATGCCAGGTTGGATGGGGCCTTGGGCAGCCTGATCTAGTGGAATGACCCTGCCCATGGCACATGTTGGAACTAGATGGTCTTTGAGGTCCCTTCCAACCCTAACTACTCTGATTCCATGATTCTATGATTGTCCCAACCCAGCTGTAGGACTTTGCACGTGGCCTTGTTGAACATCATGAGGTTCACACAGGCCCAATTCTCCAACTTGTCCAGGTCCCTCTGGATGACATCCCATCCTTCTGCTGTCACAGCTGCACCACTCAGCTTGGTGTCATCTGAAAACTTGCTGATACTTACAAACACATATGAACACACACCCCCTACACACCCCTATACATACACATGCTCATGTACACACACACGTACACACACACATGTGCACATAAACACACATTTGCACACATGCATGTGCACATACAAATACACATTCACACACATACAGACTTAAAAAGATGCACACACGTACAGACATACAGCTACAGATACATACACCACCCACTGCACTCACATAGGGAGCCACAGCAAGAAGCTGCCAGCTCTGCTGGAGCCGAGAGGACCAGGGGACACTGTGGGGAGCTCAGGGAGGTTAGGTGCATTAGAGTGGGTCAGCACCTGGATGTGTCCCCCTGGGACAGCCAGGCAGCCAGCCTTGCAGTGGGACGTACTACCAGTGATGTCTTTCCCCGAACGGGTTATTTACTGAGTGTTTAAGCACATAGTGAGTCATTAATTACAGCCCCTCCTACCACGCTAATACAAGTAATAATAAAAAAATATATATATTGCTGCATTCCACACCTTCTGCGCACCTTTGTAGGTGTGACACACCTCCCACGATCCCACCTTGCCCGAAGAGACGCAGCATGGTCCCAGCTGCCTACACATTGCTGAGGTCCCACTTCCAGTCATTCTTCCTCCAGCAAGAAACCCCGCAAGGAATCAGAGAAATCCTTCCTCTGACTCTTTCCCCGGGAATCTGCAGATTCCTATACCAGGTGAAGTTACTCCTGGGAGTTTCTAACCAAGGGTGCACATCCTCAAGCTATGTGTACCAGCATTTTCTCAGCATGGCATCCCAAAGCTCCTGCTTCCCTCACAGACACAAGTGGATGGCAAGCTATCATCAACAGACCCCTGTGGAAAACTCACACCAGCTATCCAGACACCATCATCAAAATTTGACAGTGACATCTTACAGACAGCAAAACTCCCCAAAATAACCTTCATATTTCCTTTAAAACCTCTACATCACCCTAAAGAAGCCACAATACAGTCCCCCACTACTTTCACAGACACAGCTAAGCCACCCAAGTACCTGTTGCTGTGTCCTACACAGTCAACCCCAGGCCCCAGGAGGTCCATGCCCATCAAACTGAGGGCAAAACCCACAACCCATCCCTTCAGTCTACACAAATAGAAATCATGTGTGGGCAGTCTGTCACCCTACACTGGGACGAGCTAGTGCAGCAGCCAGTACATGAAATATCTCCCATAATGGTAGTAATGGCATAACAGGCTGGGGTTATGTGTTTTCCCCACCTTGTTGGGTTATTCCTGCTTCCATCTGTTCCTTACTTGGTGCTTCACCAGTGCTGGTAGGGCAGGGCTGTCCTTTCCCCTGGGACACAAGGCAGACCAGTGGCAATGTTGAACCACCGACAGGGATTGCTGGTTTCCCAACAAGGGGGAATTGCAGAATTAAAAGGAAGTTGCTGCTCCCATGCATCTCTTTATGCCTGGCAAAATGAAAAATCTGCTGGTGATTTCTGGGCACCATTCCTGCAGTTTTTTTCAGAGGAACCCAAATCCCTTTGGCCTGCTGAAGCTTTTTTGAAGAAAGGTGCTAGAGACCCCAGTCCAGCAAACTTCTGCCCACAGCTTTTGAACCCACTGAGCTGGTGGAGGGGCCACCAGGAGCATGGGGAGACACACGGCTGCTTGGTGCTGCCTTTCCTGGGAGCATCTTTCAAAAACCTGAGCACAAGCAAACCTCAGCCCACTGTAGAGCTGATGCCCTTGACCACGTGGCTTAAACTGCTGTGCACAAGCTCACATCCACAAACACATCCATCCTTGCCCCCTTTGCTCCTGCCCCCAGGAATGCCACTAGCACTGTACACATCCAGCGGGAAAGAGCTGCAGTCAGATGGGGCTACCAAGCATGTTTAGTCATCACAGTGACCCCAGCTCCTGCTGAGTCTGCCCTTCCTCCACACTGCCTCATACCACCCCAGGGCAATCCCACAAACACCACTGCTACAGAAATGCTCCAGTCCTATGGCAGCTGCAAGGAGCAGAATCTTGAGCTAAAACCTTGGTATGTCCTCAGGCTCAGCATCACCTGAATATGTCTCATACTTCCTCAGGGGCAAAGCCAGCTCTTCCTGGTGCTCTCGCCACCAGACTCTTCCATCCATCCCTAAATTCATTTGGCCACCCACACCTGTTTTGTTTTTCTCAAAGCCCTCAAAAACCTGATGTTACTGATAGTACCTGGAGTGAGGCAGAAGGCCATGGTCCAGTCATGCGGGGATGTGGTGCTTCTCCTTGCTCAACTAATCCCTTCCAGCAGCTTTTCCCAGGTTTGATGGAGTTTCTTGCTTCTCCTGGGGAGAGGGGATTCTGTCCCACCCCAGTAGAATCTGCATTTCATTGTAGGATTAAATAGTTCCTCCCTTTGGTTTCTAAAGTACTTTCAAGTGCTTCAGATTCTCGAGCATTAACATATGATAGAGTCATCTGTAACTCCCAGACCAAAATAATCTGGTACACGGAGTGATGACACAAGAAAGTACTTAGGTAATGCTTGACAGTCCATCCCAAGTAGGGCCACACCAGAGAAGCATGTAGCTAATGAGCAATCTTCTCAATGGCCAAGAAGTGAGGGGCTGCATGAGGGCAAAAAATAGGGTAAAGGAGATGTTTGTAGCCACTGAAAACAAAGCAAAACCCCAAGGGTTTCACCTTGGGATTCAGGCAGACACCCAGTGCATTCCTGGCAGCCACTGAAAGAAAAAAGTTCTCAGGAAAGCTGGAACCCAGCTCTTGGCTCAGACATGGCCAATTCTTCCCCCAAGGGGTCAGAGGGATGCCAAGGTCTCTCTCAGAGCTGAGGGACAACCCAGGTAATGCCGTGCCATGTTGATTAAAACGAGTCTCAATCTTCACTCTCCTGTTTGGATAGATGATGGCTCATCAAGTCTCACCTGGTTCATTAAGTGTTACCTGTCTGCATTGGGCTGGAGGAGACACTGCATCCCCCTGCCAGCTGCAGCAGTGGCTCCAGGGCTTTACAAGATTCATGGGATGGTACAACAGCTAGAGACGTCCTAGGTGGGTCATGCATGTACACTGGCTGGGTATGTTTTCTGCTCTGCCTTATGCAAAAAAAGAAGAAAGTCTAAAAGGTCAAAAATCCAGAGATGACTAAACCAATCCATACCTACATGTCAGGGGTGGAGAAGGAGACAGTGGTTTTGGCTGTCCAAAGTCAGTGTCTCTGGCAGCTTTATCTCAAATCTGTGGTAACCTAAATTACACAAAAAAAAAAGCTAATGGGAAGTTGATATGCTTCCTAACAAGCTAGCAGTGTTTTGCCTCCTTTTAAATCACCAATTTGCTTTCCACATAGATTGTTTTGTGCCCTTGTTTTTATTTTCCAGTCGCTTTTCTTTGCTTTCTGCAACAGGCAAGAGAGCAAATTTATCTGATTTCCTGACTGTTGCTGTGGGCTTTATGCATAGCAACAAGGAGGAAAGGAGGAGAGAGGTTTTCTTTTTTTTTTTCCTAGTAATAAGAAACCACCTACAGCTTCCAAATATCACATTGGAGACACTGAGGGAGGGGAAAACCTGTCCTCTTTCCTCTTGCAACTGTGCCATGTTTTATCAGCAATGGTTGGTTTGCCTTGTTTGTCCCACCAAAATACCAAATCTCCCTGCAGTAGAATAGTGCTCTGTTTCCCCCCTCTCCCCACTGCCCTAAAATAAAAATTCAGTCTCCAGGGCAGCTCCTGAGACTAGATGTAGCAGAGAGAGCCAGAAACACGCAAATGCAGTGTTTATTTATTCATGACTTAAGCCTCCAGGTGCCAAACAACCTGCAAGTACTCACACCCTCCCTCCTTTTCAGCCGCCCACTCCACGTGGCACGGGCAAACGTCAGCAGAGGTGATGATTATGATAATGATGATGATGATGACTTTATTAATTGAAATATTCAGGCTCACCTGGCTCAGATTTATCAGCTCTAGCTGTTTTTTACTTTGTCCCAGCCCTCTCATCCCCATGACTCTTCAAGGCAAGTATGGTCCATCCTTGCTGACCTGATGGGGAAACTGAGGCAGAGCAGTGGCAGCATTTGCCAGGGTGCAGGAAAGCTGAGTCAAGATTGGCACGGACATTTGTGAAATTCCTTCACGGTTCTCCATTTTAGTCTCACTTCCCACAGAAACAGAGCTTGTGCAACTATGTTGTCTGTGTTCCAGATCACCACATGGGCAGCTTCAACTCCAGATGTAGCTGTGGAATTAGGCAGCTCAGCTGGGAGGAGGAGAAAGACCAAAGTGTTCCTCCACTGGGAGGGAGATAGCGGGGCATGCTGACATGCATTACTAACCACCCAAGACTCCACAGAAAAGGGTGTTATCAGAAAGCATCTTCAAAGATCTACCACTCCTGCAACATCTTGCAAAAGTCTGACCTTGTGGGTGATGAGGCTGTTCTCCTGGGCCTCCTTCTCCACATGTATGAGTCCCTCAGCTCAAGGGGTGCTTTGGGGCTAGAAGGACCCTGGCTTTGGGTTGGGATTAGCCGCTCTTCCCCAGACCATATAATCCCTGCAAAGCTGCTCTGCAAGCCAGAGCTGTTATCTGCTGAGGTCAGGGATGGCTTCCCCATCAGGTAAGACCTCTTTGAGATGTACATGAGGGTTCTTCCACTACAAAAAAAACTGGGCACTGGCTTTGGGGAATCTGGGCAAATCTCCTTTGTTGCCCTTTAACCTGGTTTGGCCTCAAAAGGTAAGAGTTACCTGCTTTTGCTTAGACACCTGGAAGAGATGAGATAAGTCAGGGGAATACAGGGCCTCCTGAAGGCTGAACAGGGAACCAAAGGCTTTGTGCAGTATAACATCCATGTAGATCAAAAAAATCCCAAATGCCAAGTGCAGGGGTGACATGCACACCTGAAACACCCAGCTGGATGATCTCACTGGAATATCTCATACTGTCCTGTTGTGGCTTACTAAATCATCAGCAGGAGGTTTCCTTGCCCTGGGAGACGAGTCTCTGTCCTGAAAGAAACTGGCTACTGCACTCGAGTTTTATACTGGAGATGATTGACTCCGCTGTCATTTGGGGTTTCCTTTGCCTCCCTTCTGCCTAGTGTAGGAGAAAACACAAAGAGACAGATTCCTCGGGCAGCAAGTCCTGCAGTCTGGGTGAGGACAGCAGCAGCTCCCAAGGGAGAAAATACAGGCAGAAGACAATTTTAAGTCATCTGGGAGATGGTGGACATCTCACTTTGGGGTATTTGCCTTTGATTTATTTTTTAAACAATTGGGGGTTGGGGGGAAGCAGGGGGAGTGCAACCAAGTCTCATGGTGCTTATGATAAAAGGGATGGAGTCAAAGGGGAAACCACCTGCAGGTGATCCTAACAGCCTAAGATCTCTGTGTCCGCAGGAAGAACAGCTGTGTAGGGTGGGACTGTCCCCAGAAGACAACCATGGGAAAGGTAATGGTAAAGGCCACAAAACTGTAAGGGGCAGAGTATGTCTGGATAGAAAAGGACCACTCATCATCATCTCCACTCTGAAGATGAGGGCATCAAAAGATCTAGCAGGTGGTAGGATCAAAACAAACCAAAGGAAATTATTCTGCACCCAAACAGGTCGTTAAACTGCACAGTTGTTTGCCACAGGATATTGCAAACACTTAAAATTTACCTAGCTTAAAAAATAACTAAACAAATTCATGGGAGAAAAATCTACTAAAGACTATTTAATACAAGGGCACCTCTGACTTAAAGAGACTGACTCACCAAAAAATGCCAGAAGTCAAGGAAACATTCTGGGTGAGCATCACTTGTCCTTACATGCTTCCAAGGGTGGACTTTCAGAAAGAGAGCTGCATGGTTAGATAGTCCATTTCCACATTTAAGAGTATGGAAATACTCTGTGCTGAAGTGTCGTGATAGGTCTGTTACCCTACCTGCATAAACCTGCCTCANGGGGAGGACACACATGGCACCTAGCAGGTGGGGAAAGCAGATAGCACCCAGTGGGACTCATGCAGGCAGGTCCTTGGAGATAGGGCAACAGTGGGGGAGTCCTTCAGTGCAGTGCCTTGATAGAGCACCAGCTGCTGGATCTTGAGCTGAGAAAACGAGCCTGAAGGCCATGAGATACGGGGAGTGCAGAGGGAAAACAACCCTTGACCTGGTAGTGAGAAGTTCTGAATCTCATTTTTTGTCCCTGTGGCACAGAAAAACAATAACAAAAAGGAAACTATTCAAAGTACTTAACACATACTTAGCAGTTACAGGCCAGGCCAGCTGCCCCAGGCCCATCTGTAAGGTCAGGCTTTGAAGGCATGAGCAGGGCATGTGCAGTATCATCATGACCTTCATGGCCAAGATACCCTGAGAGCTGGACGGTGAAGCATTGGTAGGAGCTGGATGCAGAGTCATCTGAATGGATGGTAGCACCTTTCAATCTTCTGGGCTGCTCTCACCTCTGTATCTATAAAAGAAACAAGCCCATTGTCTCTAAAACAGCCACTAATTCTTCAAGCTACCACCTACCTCCATATTACTGTGCATCCATTGAATGGAAAGAATTCCGTGTTCACACTAAGGACTTTGCAAAATGTTACCATCCCTCTGTCTGTGTGCGAAGTGGAGCAAAAGTCATCACCAGAAGAGAGCCTCAAGGTCTCCGGTCTGGCTCTGCAGCCTTCCCTAATGTCAATAAAATGCTACCAGCCACGTCACCAGATGCCCATGAAATACAGTCCCAAGCCTCTGAAAATATGTTCAAGGATGAGAGCAGCCATGAATGACACAGATAATATATATGCCCGTGCCCTACACTCTGAGAGACCCTGATAAAACATTATTTGAATGTTTATTATTTTTTACAAATAATCAGAATGTTAAAAGTATTTTCATTGTGCTATTTTATGAAATCCTTTGACAGCTTTTGCAAATTTTTAGACAGCAATTAGAATCATAGAATCACAGAATCACCAGGTTGGAAGAGACCCATCGGATCATCGAGTCCAACTATTCCCATCAAACACTAAACCATGTCCCTCAGGACCTCGTCTACCCGTGCCTTAAACACCTCCAGGGAAGGCGAATCAACCACCTCCATGGGCAGACCATTCCAATGCCTAATGACCCTTTCCATAAAAAACTTCCTCCTAATCTCTAGTCTAAATCTCCCCTGG
>WAAB01008948.1:48012-73327 GCA_013389865.1 Piaya cayana
TAGATGGGCACAACATCAGCCAGCCTCCAGTCCAGTGGAACTTCCCCAGTCTTCCAGGACTGTTGGAAGATGATGGAAAGGGGTTTGGCCAGTACATCCGCCAGCTCTCTCAATACCCTCGGGTGAATCCCATCTGGCCCCATAGACTTGTGGGTGTCCAGTTGGGCAAGCAAGGCTCTGACCACCTCCTCTTGGACCATGGGAGCCTCATATTGTTCCTCTAGTTCACTAGATGCAAAAGAAGCATGTATTTTTATATATTTCACATATATGTGAAAACCATAATGTTGATAAATGTAAACAGAAAGGAGGATAGGTCACCAGAATTAATGGGATAATATTTTCACACATATGTAAACAAAACTAGAAAAATGTCCTATGATCAACTCAAGCTGAAATGGAGACGGCTCTGGAAGGAACAGCTTTATACTGTTAGTGAACAAGCCAGGCGTAATGTCACTAACCCCTCCCTTATAATTTCTTTTGCTCATAAGTGATCAGGTAAATGAAAATATGTCTCACTCTAGGGGAAAACATCATTTCTGAAGATGAGCACATGTTCTTCTGTCAAGGGAAGGATCTGAGTGCCCTGGCAATGGTCACCAGTGCTGCACTCAAAGAAAAGAGAAAGGAGAAACATAGTAAATATGGGTACTGAGGGAAGAACCTGCCCGAGATGGAAAAAAACATTTTTCCCAGTTGTGTGGCCTCCACAATATTTTGGCTTCTTCTTTGCAAAGGGAAGGGTTTGCTCCCTAATAGTTGCTCACTGCTTCTTCCAGTTCCCATTTTGCAACAACTGCTCCGTAAGTTTTCCCTTCAAGGAATATGCTTTCAAGCCACCACTCCCTGGAGCTTCCCTGCTTTGCCCCACTCACTCCCCTCTTACACCAGAGGGACAGCAGAAAGAGGGAAGCATCTAGAATTTGTTGGTTTTGATCCTTCCTGCCAGTCAGCAAGCACATTCAGGCTTTTTTCCTTCTCCCAGGGCAAGAGCAAGGAGGTTTCTTTTGATTATCTCAGAGATACAGAGTGTGCAGACCAGAGCACAGGACCAGGCTGCAGTTAGGTCACACAGTTGAACATCCACCCTGCAGCACCAGTGAATGCATTGTCCTCTCCCACCTATTTCCCATCCCATACTAGAGACAAGAACAAAAGCATTTTAATTGAAAGCACTGTTGTAATCAGGCTCCAGGTGCAAAGGTATGAGTTGGCTCTTAAAACTCCTTCCCTCCTGGTCTTCCAGAGTCTTGGAACATCTGTACAAAGACAAAACAAACCCCACTGAGGTAAAATCAACAGCTGATACTCTGTGCAGCATAAGAAAACTTCTAAAACTGGGATGCTCCTGCAGAGGGAACTGCCCCTGTTGCAAGCATGCAGCACAGAACTGGCTCACTTTCATAGAACCATGGAACAGAATTATAGAATCACTAGTTTAGAAAAGACCTTTGAGATCATCAAGCTCAACTGTACCTGTCCATTACTAAACCATATCCCCGAGCACCTGTGATGGTTTGAGTCAAAACTCTCCCCCAAACCCCTCACAGTATGCAGCCCCTCTCCCTTCCCCCAGCCCTGCTGTACGAATCCAGGGGAGATAAGGAGAAGGAAAGAAAGGCTGAGAATACTGAAAACAAAGCAGGCTGAAAATAAGTGATTATATATAATGTATTAACACTAATATGCAACTAAAATACTACATATACAATAATCAGAGAATAAGAGCCCCCCAGAACATCCCCTACCACGTAGGGAAGCAAACAGTGATTCCCGAAGAGAAATAGAAAAACGCCCCCCTACCACAGAGGAAATTAACAATCCAGAAAACAAATTAATATAAGCTAATGAGAGAAAATAAAATCACCACACTCTTCAGATAGCAAATTACCACCGGCACTCTATGCCGCTCCTGACCGGACCGAAGATAGGATGGCTCCCTCAGGCCGAAAAAGGAGGTGTGTCCCCACCCCCAATTACACCCTTATTTACGTAGAAGGAAGTTGTGTGGAATACTGGTATCTGTAGTTTTTTCCTCAGCCATAGTCTGGCTATTCTTAAAGGGGCCAAAATCAAACCATTACAGCACCTAATCTACCCATCTTTTAAATCCCTCCAGGGATGGGGACTCCATCACCTCCCTGGGCAGCTGTTCCAGTGCCTGATAACCCTTTCTGTGAAGAAATTTTATCTTGTGTCCAATCTGAACCTCCCCTGGTGCAACCTGAGGCCATTTCCTCTCCTCCTATGACCTGTGACTTGGGAGAAGAGACCACTATCCACCCCTCTGCAACCTCCTTGTAGGTAGTTCTAAAGAGCAATAAGGTCTCCTCTCAGCCTCCTTTTGTCTAGGCTAAACGACCCCAGTTCCCTCATCTGGTTCTCATAACACTTGTTCTCCAGCCCCTTCAGCAACTTTTCTGCCCTTCTCTGGACACATTCTAGGACCTCAATGTCTTTCTTGTAGAGAGGAGCCCAAAGCTGAACACAGTATTCAAGGTGCAGCCTCAACAGTGCTGTGTACAGGGGCACAATCACTTCCCGGTCCTGCTGGTTGCACTGTTTCTTATAGAAGCCAGAATGCCACTGGTCTTCTTGGCCATCTGGTCACACTGCTGACTTGTGTTCATGGCTGTCAGTCAACTTTGTAGCTATCAGCCAACTTTGTGCTCTGCCATCCCTTGTATCAATAGCCAAGGTTCAGAGAAGAGGAACAATCAATCCCATGGGCCAAGCAGAGGCTGCTGAGATGTGCACAAGGACATGGGATGTTCCAAACCTACCAACGCATTGAGACCTTCAAGTTGTTGTGGCCAAGTGTTTCCTGCAGGATGGAGAAACATGCAGGTAAGTAATGGAGCTATGGATGTGGACTGGGACAGCAGCGCAGTAAAGTACAGAGGCACAGCACCTGTAGGACACAACTGCCCTCTGCCTCAACCACAGCTCCTCCAGGAAACTTCTCACAAGGCTGATTCCTCTGGCCATAGCCATGAAAACTGGGAACTGACACTTTGGTATTGCTCCAAGCTCCGCAATTGGGGGCCAGTTGAGCAAGGAGGACCGGAGAGGGACTGATGGAAGGAATACGGGTTCAGGGGAGCTGGTGGAGTTGAGGGCAAATGTTCAACCACCAGCCATTGGCTCCTGAACCCCTTCTCTTGCAGGCTGGCATTTAGGTACCTGTCTTCTCCAGGAGGCCCTCGCTTTTCCAGGAGGGACATGAGCACTGCTCTCCCACACAGACAACAGTTCAGGCTTTCAGCCTTGTGAGATGAGACCAGTGGTTTTCTGGTTGTTTTTGACCAGACCCTTTAGAAGTTCTTCCCAAATTTCCATAGGACAGCAAGCCCCAGGGTGGGGATGATTGCACTGCTCAGTGCATTTGGGCCAGGCAGAGACAATTCTCCAGGCTTGTTTGCCTGTCTGAGAAATTTGCATGAATTAATCCTGGTGATTCAGGCTCCTGAGGGAAAGTTCAGCCTTCTCCACGCTCAGACAGAGAGCTCTTTTCAGGGCTGGGGTAATGATCACCCTCTCCATCCTACGCAGTGCTGCTGAGCAGGGCTTCTCACACACCACAGTGAGGTTACCAGAGCCCATAGCCTACCTGTGTGTAGAGAGGAGTGAGACATTGCATCTGCCACATGAGCCCTGCAAGCATTTTTGCAGAGGAATATCTCATTTTTAGGAAGCTGGATGTGGAATCTCTCAAGAGAACATCTCCTGCCCCAACCCCTTCACTAGACCTTCACACCTAAGGGAGTCTCTCTACCATTCAGCCACGTGAGTCTGTTGCCTGTGCCTGGGGCTTGGTGATTACAGTGTAGTTTGGTATCCCTCCTCTGAATCTGTTCATATTTATTGTGGGAAAGATCGCTAAAAGGTCGATTTCAGCCTCAGCCGAACCAAGTCCAGCTCAACTCACTTGGCCCTCCCTTTGTTTCCTAATTGAAATTATTCTTTGCAATGAGTTTACAAGGCCCTGGGAAGAATCTGAACTGTGCATCTTCAGCTGGCCATGCATTTTAACAGGGCTGCTGGCAGAAGATGACTGCATCGCTACTGGAGACCAGCCCACAGAGACCACTGGAGGTACAGCAGTGAGTGAGAGCGCTTGTAAGCTCAGCTGACAGCAGCCAATAATGTACTGGAAGTTAAAGGTCTTGACCCACCGTGGACCATGGTGTTGATGTGCACCCCAACCCCTGAACTAGGAGTGATGTGAGACCCCAAAGGGCTTCCTTGTCCCCCTCAATTGCCTTCTGCAAAATGCTGTCCCCTCTCACTGTGGCTTCTGCCCAAATACAACAAGCTGTCTGCTCTGAAGGTAAAACCAGGGTCTGATGGAGCCACTCACAAGTCCACCGGGCAGCTGCTCTGCAGGCTTCTCCTCTTCCACCACACCACCAGTGCCCACCGAACCTAGACGGCTCATCCACAGGGATGGGGACAGATGGAAGTCCCTGCTTGATGGTCACCCATTGTCAAGGGAGGGACGATCCTAAAGATCTGACACTGCAACAAAGGTGAAGGTGAAGCACCAGGGACGTTGGCTTTGTTCAGTGCCTCTGCCAGAGTGTATCCAGGGTCCAACACCAGCTCATGCCAGTGATACTGACAGTTGTGCCATCTCAGCTACACTGGAATGCTTAAGATAGGGGTGTCACGTGCAGCAAGAATAACTTAAAACACCAGTCCCTAACAGAGAAACTACTACTGGGACTGAACTATATAGATATCTCCATCACATCCCCATAAATAAAGTACTACGTCCCCCAGACCACTGCTTTAGAGGGTACAACAATCACTTTGTGATCAGATCGTAGGCTCTGAGGACCACAGTACGTACCACCACTGCTGCGTGCAGCTGGAGGTTGAACAGGAAGCTTGAACAGGCTCAAATATTTCTGTGTGCACAGGCCAGAACAGGAGGTGTAAGATGACCTGATCAGTCGGTTACACAAACTCTTTGGAAATGCAAACCACTGTCTGACAGACATGAGGTCACAGGCATCACCCTCCACAGGCCCTGGAATCACAGATGAAATAGCATTATAATATGTTCATAATTTATTCATCAGCTGAATGAGAGCAGCAGCAGGCATTTTGATGGGAGTCTTTTATCAAACCCTTGTGATGGACTTCATCCATTTTAAGAAAAGCAAACTAGAGTAGCACTGCAAAAAAAAAAAAAANTATTCTACTTTAATTTAAACAGGTAGGAAAACGGGCAAATCTAAATAAGGTTAAAAAACTATACTAATTTTTTTTTCTCTCCCCATTTTTCTTCTGCTTTGCTGTGGAATTTCCAAACTTCACATTTCTCTGCTGGTGACTACTTTGATGCAATAGCCTCCTATTAACCCAGATGCTGCCAAAGCATTTTTTCAGACCTGTGAAGAGTTGTGTATAAGGATCATTTTACCCAGTTTTTAGATGAAAGGGAACCAAAGGGTGAATTTCAGATAGCTCTTTATCCTCAAATATTCACATTCATTTCCTTTGAGTGTTTGGATACTCTGCTCCCAAAATACAGGAAACTAGTGAAGGTGAGGACTGTTGTGCACCCATGCACTCTCCTTTTCAGGACATGAGCATCAGCCCACACAGTACTGTTGCACTCCTCACTTGGGCAGCAGAGCAGAGAGCTGCAACTGGATTTCCCACACCAAATGCTTAGGGAGTTTTTTGAGGGAAATCTTTTCTTGGAAACAGAACATTAGTGCCTCATTTGACATCCATCACCATGGTACTTGTCCACCTTCCAGTTTGGGACTGAAGCATCCAGTGTAAATATAAGTAACCTCAGATTCCTCTGTCACCAGTTCCTCCAGGGCTGAAAAACCAGCCTGAAAAGCCCCAATTGGTGTTTTCTCTTGTCCCATGAGCAGCATGTACTGCAGCATTGGGAACAATGTGCTGCTAACACCAGTTACAGCCTTAGCTGGAGATATGCATCCATCCTGGGCAATGGCACTGCTGGTACAAGATGAGGAAATAATCCTGGCATCTCTCTCTACCTTCCCAGTCCTCATAGTAGTTGGGACAAGGAGAAATGGAATGAGATTTGCATAGGGGGACACACCTTACAGCTTTCTAATAGGAAGGTGAGCTGAGGATAGAGACGTGTTGACCTAGGAGCAAATGAACCTCCGCTTAAGGCATTTGGAAGGACAAATATAAAAGAACTGGTGGGGCAAATATGTCTTGGGCTGTTTAGGACAGATTGATGATGCCTTGGGGCAGGAAGGTGATGAGGTGGATGTCCAGATGTCCTGCTGTGCTTCAGCACAGCCCAAAGAATAGATGGTGTGGTTTGCATTACAAGAGTCTTGGAGGGGAGTGTGTTGTAAGCAGTTTGTAGGAGACAGAAGCAGAGCTCCTACCTGCTGCCTGATATCCATCACAGGAGCATCCATCTGACTTGTCCAGGGTGAGAGGCAGTGTTGAAGTTCAGCCCAGAGTCCCAGGACTCCTGCAGGTGCCTTGCCAGAGCAGAGGAGCAGGGAGCAGGCAACAGGAAAGCAGACTATGTCATCTTTTAGCTCAGGCAAGTCCATTTTCCTAGAGAAAGGAGCAGTTTTCTTGTCCTTTGAGCCACTCAGGAAAGAAATTGGATAAAGCACTGAAGAGCATTGTGTGAAATGATCCTGCCCCAAGAACACAGTAGCCTAGGTGGGACCTGCCCCATCTTCCCACCTCATTTCCTCTCTCTCTGCTAGTGGGTGGGGCAGTAACCCTTAAATGTGGCATTAAGATGGCATTTGCATTTTGAAAGCTTCTGCTGTTGCTAAGCAGAGGAGTTAACTCTGTCATCCTTCATGAACGTGGCATGCAGGGAGGACGAAAGAGAAGAGGAAGAGAGAGATTAAAAATAGATGATGAGAGTAGAGGAGAAAGGACTTCTGGAGTTTTCATCTCATATTTATACAAGATGCCCGTGGCATCTTAAGATCTGGTTAACAGCAACAAGTCCCACTGCTGAGGGCTGGATTATTGGCACATGTAGCCCTCTCCTCTCCTGGTGAGACTTCCCCTTCCTAAAGCCACGTGTTCCTACGCCATGGGGTCACGTGTTTCTACACCAGACTCTATTTCTTTTTCTGTGAGCTCAAAAATTAAACCAATTCTTGCAGGTGGAAAAAAAATGGAGGTAAAGAGGGAATAATACAGTTTGTGACAGAGCACACCCCATTGGACAGCCCTGCTTGCAGGCATGCAGTGACCATCTGTGAGAGAGCAGCTAGTGGAGGAGAACAAGTCTCTATTCTTTCATTGTGATATATCACAGCTAATTAGAGGGGAGAAATGGCATAAAATAAACAGTTACATCAGCCTTGGGGCAGCCTGGGCTAGGGGAAGGGGACACCAGGTAAAGCAGCTGAGCCTCCTCAGAAGCACAGGTAAAAATGCAGGCAAGAAAGAGCCTTCAAGGGGCTGCCCAGGCTTCAAAGTGCTCTGTTGTTTCAACAGACTGCATTTTATGTGAGCAGTGGATGTTTTTACAGGAAAGGGGAAAAAATATTGGTGGGGAGGGAGAAAGAAAGACATTCTCTCTTAAAAGCACACCTGATGGAAAAATTTCATCCTGTCCTGTTGAATACACCAGGGCTTTCTTTACTTTCTGCCTTAGATGACTACCTCTTTCCTTAACATTCAAGACAGGCAGCAGGTAGAGATAAGTTCTGAATAGCTCCAAACTTTGCTTCCATCTCTCCCAGCATTAGCCAGGTTCAGACAATGCCTGTGCAGGAGCCTGTCTGCAAGGAAAGGTTCAATTACCATACAGATACAGGCAGAGCAATCCCAAAATGGCTCAGCTCCCACCCATTGGATCACCCCAATGTTTTCCTCCAAGCCTGAGCAAAGCCATATTTCAGCGGTGAGCTCGGATACCACATTAAAAGAGCAGAGTAGGCAGGTCCTTGCTGGCTGCTATCAATGAGGAGGGTCACAGGCCCCCAGGACAGATATGTTGTCAGACTTGTTAGGAGAGAAAATGAGGCACATGGAGGGGCAGCTGGAAGTGTGTGCTGGGACTGGTGCATCTGGAAATGATGGTGGCTAAAACATTAAACCTGTGTGTTTGGGAAGTGGGGATGGAGGTGTGAATAGGACAGGCAGGGTCTGCAAGGCAGTGAAGCATGGGTGGCTGCGACTGGGCTCTTGGGACAGGGAAGAACAGAAATGAAGCTATTTCCTGCTGACTCCTGTGGTGAGGCCAGGTGGGACATGGCCGGTGCTTTCTCTCTCCCAGAGGAAGCTCCACTGAGGGCGTTGTGTCTGGAACACTCCCAGATGTGGCCCAGATGTTGAGGTATTAAGAGGGGTGGCCAAACCCAGCAGTGATGGAAGTACTGGCCACCCAGAAGCCTGGCACCAAAGTCAGAACTTGGCTTCCACCCATATGTCTTGCCAGTCAACTTGATCCTTTACTGATGAAACTACATCTGTTAATGCAAGACAGGAGTAAGAAGAACACAGGTGTGAGCTCCCATCAGAAAACACACTCAGCATGGTACAGAGCAGCCACCAAGGAGCTCTACCAACTCCTTTTTTTTTTTTTTGCCCATGCAAGCGTTTGTGATCCAGATCAACAGCCCCAGGGCTGAAGATGTGAGAGCAAAACTAAGCAGCTCTCTGTAAATCTGAGCTTGCTCCAGGATGATAAGGAGTGAGTGATGGTGGCTGACCAATGCCTGCATGTAAAGGAACATGTATTTTGTGCAGCACAGCTGGGCAAGCCAGGGATGGATGAGGGATGTTCCTCCAGATTACCCCCACAACAGTGAATGAGAGCTCATTCCAGCTCACAAGAAAACCCATGCCAGTGTCCACAGGGACAATGCCAAGGTTGATACAGGATTTTGCAAGGGTGTGTGCCCCAACATGTCAAGCTGGTCTATTTAGAATCATATAATCACTGAGGCTGGAAAAGACCTTTAAGATCATCAAGTCCAACTGAGCACTGCCTGGAGGCAGTGACAGGCCCTGGACCAGGTACCAGTGCTGGTTCTGCAGCATCTTTGGAAGAGGTGATGGGGGCCTCCTTGGAGAAAGCCCAAGAGGCAGGAGGAGGGCTCTCCATCTGTTAACAGATGGTGCTTTGGGAAAACCATCCGCCTCCTGCTCTCCTGCCTGTGTGTGGGTCTGAAGAAGGAGCTATGGCTGTCAAGTGCAAAATAGAGAATTTGAGGTTCACCTGCAGTGCAGACTGTCCCAGCTACATGATCTCACACCAATGCAGGGAGCCCCAGCTGTCAGTCCCATGCCTTTGGGAAAGTCTATGGGTCTGAAAAAGGCAGGAGACAGGTCTAACGGTCACCTATACCCATGGGGCTGCCATTGGGAGGGGAGAGCAGTGATAAGTGGTGGAGGCAAAGGAGAGAATTAAAGCCACATAAGGCTGTAGGCATGACAGGACACTTCATCCAGCATGTTTTTCCAAGGAGTAGGGTGGAATAAGCCCTGCCACATGCAGAATTTTGAAAGAAATGCCAGGTAGAAATGGGTTAAGCTTATCTCAAACATGAACTATGCAATAAATCCCATTCCTTTCTGTGTGGTAACTGTGATACACTTATTATCGTTTAAATAAATGTCCTGCCTTTCTGAACATCTGTGAGTTGTTGGAGTAAAATCCTGCAGCTGCTGAGTCCCATGGTCTAATGAAATAAGTATGCACTGTTATCAGTTTCTACGTTCTGGACAGTCCCTGTTTACTCTCCCTGTGTTCTTGCTGTCCTTGGTCACTTTGTTCCTTTAACTCATCTCTAAAACAAACGCTTCTCCACCCCTCTCCTACAGCAGCATCTCAGGGTCTTCTACCATTCCACCTCTGGAGTCTGCATAATCCAACACCGCAGATTTAAATTAGGCCATTATATGATTTTCACTGTTACTCATCCGCGATTTTTATTTGCTCACAACTCCACAAACAGCAGAGATATAACTCAAATAATTCTGACATGTTGGAGGAGACATTTCAGTTAATATAGAACTCATCACAGTGAGTTAGTTATTCCCGTTATTCCTTGTAGAACCACATTAATTCTTTAATTCTAGAAACATACATGAGCTTTCCTCTGCCAGGGCTCTTATATCCTTATTATTCTTCCTCTCTGGGCAGAGATAAGACTCCTGCTCGCAAGTGCATCCATGCAGCAGGAGCTGACTGACAGGCAGAGGTACTGATGTTTCCAGGAGCGACACCCACATTCACACTAGCTGGGGTTGTGCTGTCCCATTTATCCTCCTCCTGGGTATGTTTTGAGTTTTTACCTCATTTTTTTTAATAATAAGTGATATTTATGTTATTCCTTAAAAGCTTGCTAAGGAATAGGCACATAGGTCCATGGACATCCATAAACAATTTTCTCCACTAACAGGATCGAGGCCATATGTGCTGCCTGTAGATCCTCACCCACCATCACAGAATCATTGAATCACTTGCTTGAAAAAGACCTTTGAGATCAAGTCCAACAATACCTGTCCACTACTAAATCATATCCTTGAGCACATCCACATTGTGGAGCCCCATGAACTTCACATATGTGAGAGGGGGTGACTGCCTGCTCCTCTCCTCCTGCTGCAGGAATTTTAGGGACACGCAATGTCACTCCTGGGAAGCCACCCTTTGCACAAACCCAGCTACTTTGTGGCCATGGGTGCCAGCTGGCACAGCAGCATGTTCCACTTGTGCCCATGTATGAACCCTTCCCACTGCCAGTCACAGCCTGAGAGGAGACGAACACAAGCCAGCAGTTGCCTAAGTGGCCAGGAAGGACAGCAGCATCTTGGCTTGGATGAGAAATGGTGTGGCCAGCAGCACCAGGGAAGGGATTGTACTTGATGCTGGTGGGACTGCACCTCAAATCCTGCATTCAGTTTTGAGTCCCTCACCGTGAGAAGGGCATTGAGGGGCTGGAGAAGGATCTGGAGCATGGGAGTTATGAGGAGAGGCTGAGGGAACTGGGGTTGTTCCACCAGAAGAGGAGGCTGAGGGAAGATCTTATAGTTGTCTACAACTGCTTGCAAGGAGGTGTGTGAGGTGTTGTTTCTTCTCCCAAGTGACAGGAGACAGGACAAGGGGGAACAGCCTCAAGCTCCGCCAGGAGAGGTTCAGGATGGACATCAGGAAAAAATGTTTCATGGAAAGAGTCATTGGGCACTGAACAGGCTGCCCAGGGAGGTGTTTGATTCACCTTTCCTAGAGGTGTTTGAGGGACAGGTGGGTAAAATTTTAAGGGGCATGGTTTAGTGTTTGATGGGAATGGTTGGACTCGATGATCCTATGGGTCCTTTCCAGTCTAGTAGTCCTATGACTCTATGATCTGCACCAGGGGAGGTTCGAACTAGACAGGAGGAAATGCTTAGTTATCCAAAGAGTGGAGAAGCCCTGGCAGAGACTGCCCGGGAAGGCACTCAGAAAACGTGCAGCTGTATCCCTACGGGACCTGGTGGAGCAGCCACGTAGCTGCTGGCGGGCGGCTGCCCGGGATGAGGCCGAGAGGCCACCCCGCCTCGGCGACTCCATGAGCCGCATCACGCGGGTCACGTGGGCGAGCGCAGGGAACCTGCAACCGCGCGCCCGCCCCCAGGGACGCGGCGGACTCGGCGGGGCGTTACCCAGGAGTGGGCGGGGCGTTTCCCGAGTGGGCGTGGTCAGATGCGCGGCGTGGGCGGGCGTGGCTTATGTCGCGGGGGACGGTGCGTCGCGGCCCCGTTAAGGGAAGCGGAGTGGGCGTGGCCCGAGAACACGTTGAGTGGCGCTGAGGGGGCGTGACGTTGAGGAGGGGGCGTGGTTTATGCCCTTATTGAGCCGCTCCGCTCGGAACCTCACAGTGAGGGGGTGCGGTTTCGGGCCGGGGGGGCGTGGCTGGCGCGGCCGGCGCAGTGAGGTCAGCGGCGGAGCGGGCGCCGTGTCAAAAGGAAGTGGCGGTGGCGGCGGCGGCGTCAGGCGGGGAGGGGCCCGCGGGCGGCGGCGGCGGCGGNCCTGGTGGACGAGTCCGACCTCTACAACTGGGAGGTGGCGATCTTCGGGCCCCCCAACACCCTCTACGAGGGAGGGTACTTCAAGGTAAGGCTTCCCCCGCCGAGCCGCCACCGGGCCCGCCCCGCCGGTCTTTGTGAGCTCCGAGGAGGCGGGACCGCTGCCGCTCTTCCCACCCCACCCCCAATCCCGCAGCCTCCCGGCCTGCAAGTCCCCCTCTTTCACCCCCAAAGAAGGTAGGTGGCTCATGGTGGGGAGCGGATCCTTCCCTTCCCCCCGCTCGGCCCGGGTCTGCGCGTGTTGCGGAGAAAGGGGCTCCGCGGCCCATCCGCCCGCTGGGATGCCGAATTTGAGGTAAAGGCTGCGTTTTCCTCGAAACTCCGTGGTGTTTCAGGGCTGATTTTCTTTCTCATTCTTCTCCTTCCCCTCCCAACCCCCTCCCCGACCTTTCCTTCCTCTCCAAACTTTTACCCCGCGAAGGGCTCTGGCAGCACTTGGTTGGTGAAGGTGGGTAAATGCTTTCAATTCCTCTCTTGACCTTCCTGCTCATCCAAGAAAACTTTTGTGATTGTTATTTCCCCTCTTGTAAATACAGCAAGGGAGAAAATGCACTGCCGTCCCGGCAAGGTACGGGAGGGAGCAAACACATCCTCAAAACTACTGGAGAAGGAATTGCAAAAAGAAGCAATTAAACCCCATGGTGCCTGCAGAAGACACGTTGCATTGAGCTCGCCCCTTTGCACTTGATGCACACTCCATCTCTGGCAGAACATAGAACGGTTTGGATTGGAAGGGATCTTAAAGATAATCCAGTTTCAGACCCTCTGCCGTGGGCAGGGACACTTACTTCCCCTCATCTAGCAGTTCCCTGGAGTTAACTGTTTTAGTCGTGGCTCCTATGTCTCCCATTTCATGCCCTTTGGCTTCTGTCAACCTGAAAAAAGAAACAGCTTAGAGTGATACCTTTCTTTGGCTAACGTGCATCTTTTGGCCTCTCTGGGTCAAGGTTTAAGGGCTTTGTTCCATAAAACCAAAATATCCTGTAGCTTGGGGAATAATAGATTTGAGTCACGTTTAGTTTGGGCTTATTGTTTTGAAGGAAGGGATGGCTTTGGCACAAGGCTTGCCTTTTGTAATGAGCTGGCTGACTTACTCATATAGGTGTGATAGGTATATTCTTAGGCTCACCTACATTATTACTTATTCAGGAAGTTGCTAGAGTCTTGGTATGGTAACTGGGTCATTTTTACATCCAAATGTCTTGGCAACCTCTAACTGCACTGACATTATGCATCCATTTTTGTCAAAGAAATCACAATGGATCAAAATATTTTTGATTGGTAGGGGAGCTATCTGGACACTTATATACATAACTGTTCCTGGAAAGGAGCTGAAGCATCCTGTGGAATAACCTAAGAATGCATGTTAACAAGTGTAGATTTAGGCAAGGCTGCCAGTTGCTTTACCTCAGTATTAGGAATGTGATAATTTTTTTTTAATGTCCTTGAACTTCCATGTTTTTCTTCAAGTTCTGCTGACAGATCCTTTGATACTTATTTTGAGATTGGGAGGCTAAGGTCTCAGGGCAAGAAGGAACTGAAGCATTTGGAGCAGGTCCAGAGGAGGGCTACAAAAATTATCTAAGGGCTTGAGCACCTCCCTTAGGAAGACAGGGTGAGAGAGTTCAGCCTGGGGAAAAGAGGGCTCTGGAGAGACCTTATAGCAGCTTTCCAGTACTTATAGCAGACGTCACAGTGTTCCAGAAAGGGGGTTGCAGGAAAGCTGAAAACAGACTTTTTAGCAAGACCTGTTGTAAAGGGACAAGGACCAATGGTTTTGAACTAAGGGAGGGTAGATTTAGACTGGATTTAAGGAAAAAATATTTTAAAACTACAGTGGTGAAGCACTGGCACAGAAAGGGACAAGGACCAATGGTTTTGAACTAAGGGAGGGTAGATTTAGACTGGATTTAAGGAAAAAATATTTTAAAACTACAGTGGTGAAGCACTGGCACAGGTTGCCCAGGGTAGTATTGTAGGCCCCATTCCTGGAAATATTTGAAGTCAGGTTGGATGAGGCTGAGCAACCTGATCCGGTTGAAGACGTTCCTGCTCACTGCAGGGGAGTTGGACTAGGTGACTTGTAAAGGTCCCTTCCAACCCAAAGCATTCTGTGATTCTACGATACCTTAACCTCTCTGCAGCAGAGGGATTCCCTTCCAGCAGCATGGCTGGAGTCTATTGTGTTGTTTCTGTATTATTTTCCCTCCTGGAGGGAGCATTTGATATTTGGCTATGCATCCTAAGATATAAGTCACTGAAAAAGTGGTCTTAGACCCTCTCTGTGTCCCTAGGGAGGAGTCTTGATGCCTTGAGAGGAGATGATCTTGGCTTTTATTGTACGGGTCTTTCAGGCAGACCTTTAGATGTGTCAGACTTGGCTTACTGTTATCGTTCAGAGATAAAGTTTCATTTGGTGGTGTGACTTCTGTGATACAGTCATAGAATACACAAGGTGAGCACTAGTTCAGGTCTGCGTCTGATTTATTTTTCAGATTTCTTGGCTTCATGAGACATCTAGCTTCATCTTGTTTTGTATTTTTAGTTTCCTTGGATGAGGTAAGCAGGATTAGAAATATGAAATTACAGGATGTCATTTTTTTTTAACTTTGTGACCATGAGAGTTTGGGATTCTTTCGCTTGAGGTGTGGTAGAAACTGGTGGGAAAGCACAAAGCCTTCTAGTGAAGCTTGAGTATAAATATTTTGAGGAAAACCTGTGTTTAAAGTGAACTTAATAAAGAAAGTGTTAGTGATGGTTAACTGGGAACACAAACGCTTGATTTGTGCTTATGGAGATATTGGAACTGGTAGCATCAGGTTTTGGCACTTTGTTTATTCTTGAGAAATACAGTCTTACTCACTAGATTTTTGAACTAGCTGAATAAACTGGAATGAGGAAAATGCTCTCTATGCACCTCCTTGACAAAAGCTACTGCTGTTACAGGCTGGTTCAACATTTCAACAGATTCTGGTTTCAGTTGTTAATCCTGTATACTGTAGCATTTGTTAAATTGAAGGAGAAAACACATACTCTGCCTCAAATGTCAGTTTAAATGGGAGGTTATCAATACCTTCGTGCTGGCTGTGATAAACTCAGGGTCTGCTTAAATATTCAAGCACAGCATCTAAGCATACTTTTTCCACTAATTCAGCATGCTCAGATCTGCTGCAGAACTTCACACTCTAGGATCTTTCAGCTAGATCAAAAGGAGAGCAACCTGTGAAGTGACCATTGAGTACCAGCAGCACAGTTGGTGAGGGATGGGAGCAGTCCTGAGCCGCAGGCCAGCTGAAGGTGCTCATCTGCAGCAGAGGTTCTAGCAACCTTTGCTTCATCTAGTGGCTTCATTCTCAGTCATACTGAACAGCTGTGGATTGTTGTGGGCAACCCTTTGTTTTAGTTCCAGATTATCACCCTTGAGGAAGGAGCTGAGCTCCCTGGTTATCTCTCATACCTCACTGGCAAGACAAAACTAGCTCAAAATCAGCGATGCTAAGTTTCCAGAGAGGTCCAGTGATAAGAGTGAATGTCTGTCCTTCAGCTGGTGTCAGCAAGAAATTGCCAGTTTGACTGAAGGTTCTGGCAAAGTCAGTTGTATTGGGCTGCAAGTGCAAAATGCAATAGGTGAACTTTGGTTTTGGTCCCTGACTCCCTCAGAGTTTAAGTGTGTAAACGTGGGTAGAACTTGTGTATCTAAAATATTGGTTTGCTTGGAGCCAATTTGGTTATTGAGTTTAAGTGACAAAGGGAGGATTTTTCTCAGAATGAAATGCTTTGTGTTCAGTTCGTAGATAGGACCAGTTGCTTCTTCCTAGGCCAGGTGGAAGGCCTCAGTGTGCTAAGACAGATCTTTAGATCAGTTTCCACCAGGCTATGAAGTAGTTCTGAAAATGATGGGAATGTGTTTTTCTGGTTTTGCAGGCAGTGCCTGAGCAGTGGAGAACAAGATTGTGCTGTAATCTGCAGAACTGTATGTCAGCAGTTTGTCGATGCCACCTTTATGCTATAGGCATCTTCTGCTCAGCCAAGAGGGTGTTTTGCTGCGTGGCAGGAGCACTTCTTTACATTAATTCTGGCAGCTGATACTCACAGGGAGACCACGGCAACAAATGTTATTGAGCTGCGATCTGGTGATGGTAGATGCTTGTTTGGATAGATTTCAATGGCTGAGGGTTGCTCACGGTGAAACTTCAACAACCTCAGTTAACTGTTGATAAGTCTCTGTATGGCTTGAAATCCAGCATCTTCAGTGCATGAGACCAGAGGCTGATAGACCTCTGCCCAATACTTTGATCAAATGATAGTTTCAGGATACTTGCAGAACTGCTAGAAAGTGTTTCCTGATGGCTTACTCAAAGCTCTGTTCAGTGCAATCACACCTTAGCATCGCAGCTTTTGATTGTTTTTTTAAAAAAGGAAATTCTTGCCATTTTCATAGTTGAATGGTGTTCTTGTGCCGGGAGCCTGTCTGTCAGGGAAGGTGCAAGTGAAAAATTAGACAAATAGCAACTTCATTATTAAACACATACTGCTGCACAGAAGCATGGTTTGACCCAGTGTCAAGAAGTGTATCTGATGTAGAGCAAAAGTCAATATTGGGAGTTCCTTCAGAGGTGAGTTAGTCTGGATAGCTGAAAATGAATGTACCTAACATGAAAGGAAACAAGAAAAAAAAATCACTGCATTGTTAGATCTGCTATTTGATTGTTCTTAAAGGCAGTTATTTCATAAGGTATTTTTGCTGCTTGAAAGAGCAAGTCTTGACATGTAAGTTGAGGGCAGAGGGGAACCCAGGCATGGGTTAGTTTTTCTCAAGTAATTTAGGGGCTCAGTACTTGTCAAGACACTGTTTTCCTTGCTTTGTGTTACTCATTAACCATGTACTACTTAGAGTTCTTCATTGTTGTGTCTTGGCTTCTTCAAAGTGATTTGGTTTGATTTCTAAGCAAATTGCAATATGTGAGAATAATTTTTTTTCAGAGCAGGAAATCAATATGGGACTTACTTAGGGATAAGCGATAGCAAGATTGAGCACTATGTTTAAAAGTTAGGTACTGTAGGCTACTTACCAGAAAGCTTGAAATGAAGCAAATAAAAGTTTGTTAAGCACTTAGGATTATGTAAGTGGTAGAACATTTAACTCCACATAAATATTTCTTGGTGCCAAGGAAAAAAGCATGGCACTCTCAGCACAAAAACTGCCTTTTGCCAGCCTCTGTGCAGAAAGGTTCTGCAGAGCTTCTGTCTCAGTGTGCTTTGATCATCTATTGTTGTTGCTTTTTACAAATCTTTGATACTGATAGGCAGGAGTTTGATGCAGAAAAAGGATATGGAACTGAGGGTGGACAGTGCCTGGAGTTGCTTGCTCTGAGTCTTAAAAAAACCTCCCTTTTAGGTCAGGCTGTCTACAAAGCAAGAGGGCCACTAAGCTGTCTGCAGACAGGAAGGCAGGGAACTTCTGATATTACAGAATCACGGAATGCTTTGGGCAGGAAGGGACCTTTACAGGTCATCTAGTCTAGCCCCTCTGCAGAAGCAGGGACATATTAAACTGGATCAGGTTGCTCAGAGCCCCATACAACCCGACCTTGAATGCTGCTGAGGATGAGGTATCCACCACCTCCCTGAGCAACCTGTGCCAGTGTTCCACCACCCCTACTGTAAAAAATACCTTCCTTAAATCCAGTCTGAACCCACCCTCCCTTAGTTTGAAGCCATTATTGTTCCTTCACAACAGACCTGTTCCAATTTTTCCCATTGACCCCCTTTAGGTACTAGAAGGCTGCTGTATATTGGCTCACTGATCCTAGGCACAGCTGTCATCTCAGGCCTGGAGAGTATGTTACTGACCCTCACTCTGCAGTTCAGGGTTTTCTTTGAATGGCTGCTTCAGTGGGCTCCACAGAACCTCCCAGGCAACTTTCCTAGCCTGTAGCCTGCTTTGGACAGCAGCCTGTCCTCAGGAGGAAACAGGCAATGTATTGATGGTAACCAGCTCCCTGTCATTTCCCTAGAGCTCCTCTGATCCAGGCAGGGTTATTTGGGTATGCCAACAGACATAAATGGTGATTTCCATTTCTGATACTGCCTGAAAGTACAAGGTCATGTGCAGTTAGGTCCTCTTGTATGGCAAGAAGAGAGCTATAGTGCAGCCCACCTCTGCCATTAGAATGAAAATTGAAAGCTTTCTGTTTGGAAAGATTGAGGGCTGCCTGTTTGTATAATTTTTCCATTGATCAGCCCTAGTTCCATGAGTTAACCTAGAACGATCCTTGGATAAGGTAAAATACAACATGATATTTTCCCTTGGATAGCAAAGAACTGTTCCTCTTCAAATTCCTTGCCTGGCTGCTCAGAAATGGTAACTAAAAGCATGTAGATAGCTTTAAATTTGGTTCATTTCATAGGAGTTAGCAGAAGTTTTTGACTCTCTGGTGTTAGAAGGGTGTTCTTTTTAATTTTTTTTTTTTNTTTTTTACCTTCCCATTTCTGGAGTTGTGCTTGTGCTCCCTGCATTTTACATACATTTACACTAGGTATCTTTTATAACACTTAGGGCTACTACATTATGCTCATTTTCCATCTAGAGCGTAGGAAATGCTAGAAAAACAGTGCTTGCAGGACTTAATTCTGGTTTTTGACATGCAGACTGTTTATCTTATGGCCATCATTGGATGTTCATACAATGGGCAATACAGACTTAATGGGGGAGGTTTTATGTTGAGCTTCATTTTAACTCAGTTAAAGTTGCAAATGTGGCAGTTAATTTGACTAGAGGTTATGTGACTCATAACATAGCAGGTCCTCTTATAATTTGGTCTGCACATGATCAGATATATGCATACACATATGCACGTGCATGAAATTAGTTTGCTATTTCCAGAGTGCTGCCTCATTTCTGAAACCTTAGTGTTTGATCCAGCATTATGAGTTGGAGGAATTGCATTTAATCTTGGTAAGTTTTTGTGGTAGAAACTTCCTGAGAGTGTCTCATCTCACCCTTCCAGTTTCATAGTAATAACTTTGGCATTGTGTAGCCTCCCCTGTGGCCAAGATGAGCCAAATTGATTGATTGTTTAACTCCGTGTTTTCTGAAATATTTTAAATAAATAAATAGTTACCCAAAGTGGCTTACAAATAGGAGAAGAATGATGAAGCTACTGAATTTGGGTGCATGTAATCTCTTCTGGAATCTTGCTTGATTTGAAGAAATGTGGCCTTAAGACTTTATGGATGGTTGGGATTTTCAGTTAAGGCTGTCACTGTGAAAAAAGGGGGAACATAAAGGGTCTGTCATAAGTGGGTGACACTTCCAGGTGTCATAGCATGTGTGATTAACACAGAGAAGACTCCCTGGCAGGCAGGCTGTGCTTTGGTCCTTAAGGTTTTGGCACAAAAAGCATGACACGATGTGTTGCCATTGCTCTGGTTTGGTGACTTAATTATTTAAGTAAGTAGTTTAGAAATCCAGGTAAAGGGGTTTTGCTTGAGAGATGAAATTTAAATTCATAACAGTACGGACATGTTTGCAATACCTGTATGACTCTTCATCAAGTTAAAATATGTGTCTCAGTTAGTCTTTAAAACATATGGTTTCGCATTTGTAGTAGCAAAATATTTGGAGGGGTTAATATGCAGTTCCTTTTGCCAGAGTATGGAACGGTGTAAGGACCAGTGTTTAGCTAGTTGTACCACTTAGGTTAAATCTTGTGCAATAGACACTTGTCCATTGTGTGAAAATTCTTGGTTTTAAATTGGTTTGTAGACATCCGTGCATCTGGAAACCAAAGATCTAACCAAAGAGCAAAATAATATTGTCTTTTGCAGCCCTTCTGTTGGCCTTACTGAAACAAAAGCCATGCAATGGAGCTTTGACTGGAGCTTCATCTTGTGAAGATACATTTGGTCTTTCATGAATTTCACTGATATAAGCCTGTAATTCATGGATGTAAACTACGCTGGTATGCAAGTGTTTGCTTATCTGGGGTAGAGTAACCGTCTCTAAAAGCACTTACCTTTATTAAAAGAATGGGCCTCTTATGTATTGAAGAAAACTGAATTTCACCTTGGTGCTCGCGATCACTTTTCTTGCAAAACAGTAACCGTACCCACACTTAGTGGCTGAATGGCTTTTAGTGGTGCATTAAGCAGTATAACCTGAGAGGGTAATGTCTCTTCTGTACCTTTTAAGTGACTTGTAGCTATTATCTAAATCTCATCTAATTTGTTATTCCTGTGGTAACAAAATGTCCATACCCAAATTTCAGAGGAAGATGCCTGGCACTTCTCAGTTAAGGTGGAAAGAAAAGGCCTTGCCTCTTCTTAAGGATATTGCTTAATTTCTGCCTAACCTCATTTTTTCGGTTGTTGTTGTGGCCATAGTATTCAAAACGCTAAAGAAAAAAGGCACTGAGGCTTAAAGCTTGTTGAAAACCTAATATTCAAATTCAGTGGATGATGGTAATGTTTCTTCTGTTGTATAATTATGTAAGTGTCAAGGGGAGGTTTCTGGAGTCAGTCAGTCACATTTAAACCATTCTTTGTAGAGGACTTATTGTCACTTCATTTTTTTGAAAGAACTCCTAAATGAAACTGAGCTTCTTTTTATTGCTGTATGATCTCCATTGCAGCAGATAAAAGTTAAAGTTTTGAGAACAACATATGGAATGATTTCCATATCTCGGTGTCTGCTAGAAACCTGAAAGCTTATGTGTTTCAAAATTTGACTGATATGCTTTCTGTGAAATGTAACTGATTTTTTTTCCTGCTGGTAGCAGTCTTCCATTTGTGTGGAAGAAGCTTGTCTGCCTTTGGCCTGAAATACAGCAATAGCGGCGCTTCTGGGGGAAGCTGGGTAGGTGGGGTAGACTTCACTGTGGCTATGAGCATTTAGGCTTCTGTATTTTGGAGTAAAATGGATTATTTTTGAAAATTTGTTTATGTTAAAGTTCATTTCTACCCTCAGAGGTTTATGGGTAGACTGATAAGGGGCTAAAGACTAGTCTTGACAGGGTCATTGTGGTGTGTCATTCTGGAGACCTGTTTTAAATGGCAGTAACAGCCAAGTTAATGGTTTTGAACCCGTATTATCTATGGCTGCTCTTCATCTGGAAAGAAATCACTTATACTGGCTACTACTAAAGGAGGATGGGGTAAGGCTGTTGGTCACATGAGTATGTCTTCAGTAGTCTTTGTCTGAAACCATACTTCAGATCTTGCTCACTGTCCAAGTAGGAAATGCCATGCGCTGTGGGGCCAGCTCTGAGCAATGGCAGAGGTATGGAGGAAGGTTCTGGATGCTTGGCCGCAAAAGACCTGTCATTGTGGTGCCACAAGGCCTTTTCATCTGTTTTGGAGTGCCTGAGAATCCAAGCCCACCTCAGGTGTCTCCCTCTTCCTTCATCTGCTTTCCTACACCAGACTGACTGCACTTTGGGGCATGACTGAGGGCTGACATAAGGTCACCATGTCTGGCCTGATCAGGGCTCCTGATGTCTCAACCTTGTTCAGTTTTATCTTCCTGTCTGCAGCTATCAGCTTGGCTGACCACATGGATGACTTTCACCTGTTTCCAAGAAAACAGTGAAGTATTTTTGACCTGCCTACTTCTAAGCCATACTAAGTTGGCTAGTTTCTGCTATTAAAACAAAGCTTGCTGGTGGTGCTGGCGAGGGCCTGAATTATACTTTAGCAAATCTAGCAAAACTCTGGTTGGAGGTTAGTGGAAAGAAAAAATTTTCATGTGTTGGCATCTGCATCAGTTCTGTTGTATTTTTAACTTCCATGCACCAATTTATTTGGGATCTCCTAGCTGCTTTGTTCGACATGCATTAGTTTGTAGCTGGAGTTAAAAGTACTTTTTATTTGGGATTTTCTTCCTTCTTCTTGTTAAATATAGAGCAGCAGTTTCTGTACTCTTGAAAGAAGAATAGATTCAGTATGTTTCCTGTAATGAACACTGTATAAATAGTGGGGTTTGCAATGTTGTCATCCAAACTCTATTCTAAATCCTTACATTTAAAAAAAGAAAAAAGAAAAAAAGAAAAACACAGCTTTGAAAGAGATGTTATTTGGCAGGTGGACATAATCATAGCACTGAGAAGAAGATTCCCTGTTCTCAGAAAGGACTGGAGTTTTGCTAGACTATATTTCTGTAATACATGATTTGTGCAATGGTACTAATGCAGAAAAAAAGAGGATGAGAAAACTTAGGCTGAGCCTGAAGTCTGCCATTAATGCTTGGTTGACAAGCTGAATTTGGATCTTAATGTGCAGATTAATAACTAGATGATGCCAACTTGAAGTAAGAGGTTTGTGAGAAATCAGCTGCTTCCAAGAATGGATTGTCTGTTGCTAGGTGCTTTTAGGGCCAACCAAATGTTGTCTTCTGCTAGGTAGCAGCCCACAAACTTTCTTCAATACATGTTTAGTTGAGCTTTGTTTGGTAAAGCTATTAAACGTTGCTGTGTCACATTTACTCTGAATGTGAATTGCTATGACCTGATGTAAGACTGAAAGGGATGCACAATCCAGAACTGATCATCTGTTAGGCCCTTTGTGTGGGTGAGGCATGGCACTTGTCGAGAACAGTCTACAGATGCTACACAAACGGGATGAGAGAGCCAGTGCAATGTGTTTATTCTAGATCTGTTGGTGAATATAAGAGGTGCTCATCTGAAGGACACAGGGCTAGGACTGGAAGAGTCATGCAGAAGTATGGGGGCTTTGTACAGCTTTGAATGTGAGGTATAGTCAAAATCTCTGACAACAGTAAGAGGCAGTATAATTTAGTGGATAGGGTAGGGACTAGAAATCTTTCTATCTGTAATGGGTTTGTATTCATGATCCTGGATAAATTAACATTTTTATAAAAAATGAGTATATCTCATAATAGCATAGTTGACTAAATCTGTAGGTAGAAAGCATTTTGCTTTTTATAAAAAGCAATGGGAAAGCTTTCTTCCAAAACAAGTTCAACTTGTATGTTTACAAGTACAGTATTTAAAACTGGAATAGCTTAAGAAATTGTCAAGTCAATAGCTATCGGGCTGCTTGAGCACAAAAGCAGAGAGATTTTTTGGAACAAGAACTTCTGATTATTTCTGTTTTTTAAAAATAAAGACCTGAGCAGTTTCCTGAAGCACCCCAGTACAGATCCTGATGTACTGACAAGTCACACTCCTCTGCACAGACCTTGTCCGTGAGGCAGCTGCAGCAATTCTCTAAGAGCAAAAAATAAAGCTGGGGTTGTGTAACTTAACCTGGGGGAGGAGAGAGACATTCTTGGTGTGGAAGACAGAGCCATCAAGTCAAGGCCTGGGTATGTAGGCTTGCTGGGGGAGATGTGTGCTATGCAGGCTTCACAAATAGTTCTCTGAAAGAGTGTGTCAGGGAGAATCTGGGTGAACTTCTTGTTGGAGGAGGCAAAGCTATGCCTTGGCTGCCTTGTTTGAAATGTTAGAGGGTTTTGCACTGATTTCAGAGCTACTCAACTTTTTTACCCCCTATCTCTGGTATTTGTTTTTGTCTTAATTTCTCCATCTCCTTGTAACCTTCTACAGCCATCCCAGGTCTTCTCTCCTGTGCTTGGAAGATAAGGTTCAAAATAAAGCCGCTAAGCATAGTGAAACGTGGGATTTGATGTCAAGTGTGGAATGGTCACAGCTCCATAAGAATGGCCAGGGAAACAACCTGATGTGGCGCTTCATGGAGCTGGCACATTTACAGTGTGAGATTTGGTTCTCATAAGTTAAGACTAGGTTTAAAGTATATTACTGACATACCTCCAAGTTCTGTTGTACTTGTCACGCTGAGTGCAATTACCCAGGCTATGCCACAACACTGAGCTTAAAACACATGGGCAGAATGCCAAATTCTACACTTAGCAAGCACTTTAAATAGAAAACTACAGCATAACTGACCTGCAGGTACCTTTCTTTTTATATGGAAAGCTGAAGCTTCTGTACTTTAATTGTAAATGCATTTATAAAAGTGCTGTTGTATACTACTTATACAGTAAAATAACGTTTTGTCACATCTTAATGTGATTGCCATGTAGAGTGAGTTTCAGGCAGAATATGAAGTCTTTTCCTGCTCTAGTTTTGTTAACCTTGTATAAACACAGTGAAAGAAACACTTGGGGCCTTCTCCAGTGACACTGTCACTCAGAGCAAACCACCGCAGTTCATGGTACTAAACTGTTGAGATAATTTTGTAGTTTTTAAGTATACCTGCGTTGCAGTAGCTGCACATTTGACCTGTCTCAAGCACAATTGTAGTCTGGTAGCAACAGCATGATAGTTAACACCAGTTGCAAACTAACCCAGTTTACAGGTTGATTTTGCAGCCCATGTTTAATCCCATGTTGCCATGGCTAGACTGCTACCAGTATCCACATTAATGGATGGAAATGTTGTACACTTGCAGCTGCAAATCTGATTCACAGTAGCGAGGGCCAGGAACACAAAACTTGGAAGTTGTTGTCATATGGCTTCAGATGCTGATGGTAGAAAGACACTTGTGTCTTTGGTGGTGCTAGAACTGAACCAGCCATGGCTTAACTGTTTCTGTTGCTTTATCCCATATTTTATAAGATGTAAATTCTCATCAGAGGTGTGTGATTGAGGTTGTGATGCCTCTTTTTCTGGGTCTAACATAGATGGCCTTGTTGAAGGAATGCTGTGCAGGGTACCATAGAATCATAGAATAACCAGGTTGGAAGAGACCCACTGGATCATCGAGTCCAATCATTCCTATCAAACATTAAACCATGACCCTTTGCACCTCAAGGTGCCTTAAACACCTCCAGGGAAGGTGACTCAACCATCTCCCTGGGCAGCCTGGTCCAGTGCCCAATGACCCTTTGTGTGAATTTTTTTTTCCTAATGTCCAGCCTAAACCTCCCCTGGCGGAGCTTGAGGCCATTCCCGCTGGTCCTGTCCCCTGTCACTTGGGAGACCAGCTCCCTCCCTTCTACAACCTCCCCTCAGGTAGTTGTAGAGAGCAATGAGGTCTCCCCTCAGCCTCCTCTTCTCCAGGCTAAACAACCCCAGCTCTCTCAGCTGTTCCTCATAAGGCCTGTTCTCCAGCCCCTTCACCAGCTTCATTGCTCTTCTCTGGACATGCTCCAGAGCCTCAACATCCTTCTTATGGTGAGGGGCCCAGAACTACACACAGTATTCAGGTATTCAAGTTTGACTGAAACAAAACTTAAATTTGTTCTTTCGAAGATGTGATGATCTGAGACAGTAATTTT
>WAAB01008948.1:74112-90425 GCA_013389865.1 Piaya cayana
GCTCCTTGCCCTACAACAGCTTCCAACTCTTCCATCTTATTCCCCATGCTGCGTGCATTGGTGTAAAGGCACTTCAGCTGAGCTGCTGATCCTTCAGCTGTCTTAGAGGGAAAGTGTTCCCAATTGTCTGGTAACTGGAGTAGCTTTTACCAGAGTGTCTATATCTCCCTTACCACCCCCAGGGTGTGTTCACCCCCACCTTCTGTGTGGTGATGTACTGGTGGTCCTCACCTGCACACCCTCTTGGAATCACTAGTGTCCCACATTCAGGCTCACTCCTGTCTGGTCTCAAACCCCTCCCCCTTCACATCTAGTTTAAAGCTCAATTTATGAGTTTAGCTAGGTTTTTAGCAAAAAACTTCCCTACTTTTACTGTCGTGAAACTCCTAGGCACTGTGTTGTGATTTCTGAGGACTTCACTGGTGGCAGAGCTCAGCTGAATTTGGTACCAGGTTTTGTGGCTGCTGCTGCAGGGGAATCTCACAGCTTACACCTCAGTTAAAATGTGCATATAGCTATGGGGCTTGTCCACTTATCAATTTCTTTGTGGAATTTCTGTGATCATTTTTAATAAAGACTCCTGTGTGGGCATGTATTTCAAGGCCTGGCTGAGTTTGGTAAGTATTATAAGGAATACTGAGTCGTTCCCTGCTTGTCTTGATAACAGAAAACAAAATAGGAGGAGTCTTCAGTGAGTTACTGAAAGCGATAGCACAGGTATGCATAAACCTGGTTTGGATATGTACCTCTGATTTGCGTCTTCCCCTTCATCACCTCAGTCAGTGCCTTGGAATTTAAGCTATCAGACTTCTTCCAGGTTTGCAGGAAACCTCACTTCTGAGAATAAAATTAAAACTAATCTGTTCCTATGAAAAGAAGTTGATTCTTAGGACAGGAGATATGGAGATGTCAAAGGCTACTAAAGGGGAATTTTATTTTTTTTTCTTAAAAAAAACAATACTGATTTCAAAATTATCATTTGTGGCAGCTGATGTCCTAGAAGTCATGGTGAAGGGAAGCCCAAGATAGATGAGCTGAGGTACTGGTGTTGACTGCAGTTGTCAAGACAACTGCTTCATCACTTAAATATCTCTAGGAACATAGCTAGCCAATGTTAAGCTTGAGAAATGCAAATGGGTTGAGAAGAACCAAGAGCAATGAGTAGCTTGAGGTTTGTTCAGGGAACTTATTTGACTACAGTAGGAAGCTAATGTTTTTGGTGGTGGAGTTCTTGACTGATGCAACCCTGATGGTGGTTCTCTTGTAACGACAGTGTGTCTGGCTGCCCTCTTGCTGCACAAAGCAAGAACCTTCAGGAGAAACACTGACCTCCCAAGGTATATTCATTCTCAAAGATGTGGCTGACGAATGTGGTATAAATTCAGGTTTAATACTACTGGAGTTCTTCATTTTAAGCTGAAAGAGAAGAGGTTTAGACTAGATACCAAGAAGAAATATTTTACTGTGAGGGTACAGTGGCACAGGTTGCCCAGAGAAGTCATGGGAACACCATCCCTGGATGTGTTCAAGACCAGCTATGGGCAACCCGATCCAGTGGAAGCTGTCCCTACCCATGGCAGGGTGATTGAAACTGGATAATCTTTAAGGTCCCTTCTGACCCAAACCATTCTGTGATTTTTGCAGCCCCACCTTTCAATGTAGTTATACAAATACTGCAACAAAATCCAGTTCAAAATAAATTCTGCATGCAAGCAGATATAAGTGTGAGAATTGTATTCTGTGGCAGAGCTGAACTGCAGAAGCTGTAGCTTTCAGGGATTGTTTTGGGTCCTTGTAGTGCTTATCATGGTGAAAAATAGAGACATCTTACCATGTGTGTTTTGCTAATTGTGATTGCATGTGCTATTTTTCTGTGGATCTTTAGGTGAAACTAGTAAGTTTTAGTTTTTTACTTACCTTATCATAGAATCACCAGGTTGGGGGAGACCCACCAGATCATCAAGTCCAACCATTCCCACCAATCTCTAAACCATGCTACTCAGGACCTCATCTACCCGTGCCTTAAACACCTCCAGGGAAGGCGAGTCAACCACCTCCCTGGGCAGCCTGTTCCATTGCAACTTGGAGCACTTAATTCTTTTTCACATTTGCACAAAAAAGCCTCAGAGAAAGCCTGACTAAAATGAGTGGAGTTTAAGCCAATTGTTTCCTGCTGCCACAAGCATATTTGTAACTGCCAACTATGACAGGTATTTCTACAGGCACTGAATCTTAAACAGAACACCAGGTGCTTGGAGAAGTTACGGAAGACTAAGTGTATGCTTTCTGCCTCTCATCTAATAACTGGTTTCTGAGCTTTTCTTTGTGTAGTAACTTGTGAAAAGTCATAGTCAAAACCTTTGTTCAAGTGTAAGTGGAAAACTCATAAGCTGCTACTTGCTGCAAGTGGTGAAAACTGATGGCTGGATCAATTCTGATTATATTTTTCTAGGAAAAATCCTTCCCTACAAATATATATAATCTTTTTTTTTTTTTTTTAACTAAAGAAACTTAAACTTCAATCATTAAGTTTATTATACACATATCTTGAATAGGCTTTGTTTTTTTCCTTTCTTNCAACCCTGATGGTGGTTCTCTTGTAACGACAGTGTGTCTGGCTGCCCTCTTGCTGCACAAAGCAAGAACCTTCAGGAGAAACACTGACCTCCCAAGGTATATTCATTCTCAAAGATGTGGCTGACGAATGTGGTATAAATTCAGGTTTAATACTACTGGAGTTCTTCATTTTAAGCTGAAAGAGAAGAGGTTTAGACTAGATACCAAGAAGAAATATTTTACTGTGAGGGTACAGTGGCACAGGTTGCCCAGAGAAGTCATGGGAACACCATCCCTGGATGTGTTCAAGACCAGCTATGGGCAACCCGATCCAGTGGAAGCTGTCCCTACCCATGGCAGGGTGATTGAAACTGGATAATCTTTAAGGTCCCTTCTGACCCAAACCATTCTGTGATTTTTGCAGCCCCACCTTTCAATGTAGTTATACAAATACTGCAACAAAATCCAGTTCAAAATAAATTCTGCATGCAAGCAGATATAAGTGTGAGAATTGTATTCTGTGGCAGAGCTGAACTGCAGAAGCTGTAGCTTTCAGGGATTGTTTTGGGTCCTTGTAGTGCTTATCATGGTGAAAAATAGAGACATCTTACCATGTGTGTTTTGCTAATTGTGATTGCATGTGCTATTTTTCTGTGGATCTTTAGGTGAAACTAGTAAGTTTTAGTTTTTTACTTACCTTATCATAGAATCACCAGGTTGGGGGAGACCCACCAGATCATCAAGTCCAACCATTCCCACCAATCTCTAAACCATGCTACTCAGGACCTCATCTACCCGTGCCTTAAACACCTCCAGGGAAGGCGAGTCAACCACCTCCCTGGGCAGCCTGTTCCATTGCAACTTGGAGCACTTAATTCTTTTTCACATTTGCACAAAAAAGCCTCAGAGAAAGCCTGACTAAAATGAGTGGAGTTTAAGCCAATTGTTTCCTGCTGCCACAAGCATATTTGTAACTGCCAACTATGACAGGTATTTCTACAGGCACTGAATCTTAAACAGAACACCAGGTGCTTGGAGAAGTTACGGAAGACTAAGTGTATGCTTTCTGCCTCTCATCTAATAACTGGTTTCTGAGCTTTTCTTTGTGTAGTAACTTGTGAAAAGTCATAGTCAAAACCTTTGTTCAAGTGTAAGTGGAAAACTCATAAGCTGCTACTTGCTGCAAGTGGTGAAAACTGATGGCTGGATCAATTCTGATTATATTTTTCTAGGAAAAATCCTTCCCTACAAATATATATAATCTTTTTTTTTTTTTTTTAACTTCAGTATTTGAAAACTATCTGGTTCCACTGGGAGTGGTTACTATACTAGGCAGATCTGGTGTTGCTGTAGTGCATATTCAGTTCAGTACTCTGGTTATTCAAAACTTCAATAATTTGACCAGCTATTTCTGCTTAGCTACATTTGTTAGCATGGGTAAAAGCTGTTCTAACTTTATTTACTAGCCATGTAAGGCAGTGTTATAGTTAATATTTGACTGGACTTCTGAAGCCTTGCCAAATTAGAGGGAAGTTTTCTTCGGTGAGTGACATCAACTTCTGCAGTACTGAAGTCCCTAGTGTAACACAAATACTGATGGTGGGCTTTGTATTCCTGAGTAGCTTTTGCTGAAGAAGCAGGGGCAAAAATGCTTTTTAAGGTTTTCCCCTTTTCTGATTTATAAGCTTTTAACTTTTCTCACCTCTTCTGCTGACCCATCAAGAAAATGCTAATCATAGACATGGGACTGCAGACTTCTTAAGGCTTCTGCAACTTCATCTGACACTGATGAAGAGATCACAGATCACCTCTGGAAGTAGAATGGTACATCTTCCAAATATTTCCTGTAACAGGCAAGGAGTATTCAGTTCAAATAAGTGAGGAAGCATGGGATGAAACCTGGATCACCTGATGTAAACTCCTTGAATTCTGTAATTGTAGTTGGCTGCTCTGCTAGTCTAATCTGCTGTTCTTTATTTACTTTCACTACTTCAGCAGCTGAAAGTTCCAAAAAGGCATGGTGCAATCAAGCCCACCCTCTTGTCAAAATGAAGCTCGCCATTGGGAGCATTGTAAACTAGGCATATGAGTAGTCTGGCTTTTCTGAAGAGAGCATGGTAGCTGACACCTCAGCTGAAGATGGCTTGGTAATTATAGCTTCTTTGTCTGCATCCCTTTGCTATTTCATGGGGCTAATGGCCAATTAAGCTGCTTTTGGTAGAATCAAAGAAGGAAGGCTGCTTAAAAATATTTGATTTCTGCACATCTTTAATTATCCTTTCAGGCTTGCACTGGGCCAAAGACTTGGAGTCCAAGGTATGAGGTCAGAGTGGTTAAACAGTTCTAAAAAGAGTGAGTAGTCCTGCCACTGGTTACAAACCCTCTTCTGAATAGAAGAGGATCTCCATTCTCTGGCTGATCTTTTTTCAGAACAGGCTAAAGCAAGACTGTTGTTAGACACCTTTGTTTTTCTCTAGCTCCAGGTAGTAGCTGGTTACTGAAATCAGCAGATAAGAAAACAGCTAAGCAAGAAATTGTGGTGGTTTGGGTGTTTCCTTGTGATGATCTGGCTTTGAGGGTGAATCACATTGACTCCTGTGTCTTAAACATCTCAATTCTGATTTAATGTGTTGCAAGCATTTGCTAGTATAAATCAGCTGAAGTTTGGCGTGGGTTGCTTTTATTCCAAGGTAAACATGATATACAGTTGCTCAGGTTCAGGCTTCCCTAGTGAACATGTTCAGGTGAAATATGGTTTGATTGTTCTTTGTATACTGATCCTTGGTGTGATTTAGCCAACAGTTGTTAGAACAATGGGCATGATTTCTACTGCTGTGCACCAAGCAAAACAACGAGAAAGAACAATTTTATCTATGATATAGTAGCTGACTCATGCCACAAGGCTTGGTGTTCTTTTAATCCTTTTATAGACTGTTTTATCGTAACTAATGTAATTGTGGATGTTCTTATTACCTATAGAATGCCTAATCCTGTTTGAATTGTATTAAACTGTTGACCTTAATGTTGCTTAGCAGTAGTTAGTAAAATACAGGCAGTTTGTGTATTGTTTAACTCTTGATCAAACCATTGAAATGTTGTTTGTGCTGACTTGTTACACTTTCATGTTGGTAATTCCAGTGCTGAACAACAAATGGAAACTCTTTCCAAGGGATAGTTGTGTCAGCCTGGTTGCTGGCCTTGAGCTTGGATCTTTTCTCAAGCTTGTCTTCAAAGCTCTTGTGCTGGGTTTCCACTTGACATGGCAGGCTTTTAAGAATATTTGATAGCCTCCTTCCCAAAGTATGGAGCATTTTGTAGGAAGCTTCACATTCACAAAAAAGACAAAGTCTCTGTGTCCCTTGTAATGCTAACATGTGAGTTCCATTGCGGGATCCCATTCTGCTACTTTGACTATAACCATCCTCTTACACATGGCTGTGATATAGGAGAAATGGTAGGCAGCATTCAGACATTTTTAATGTTTGATCTAAAGATTGTTTAGCTTTGCCAGGATACTGGGGATGCCTCCACTTCATGGGTTGCTTATTATTCCTTTCTCAGGTGCAGTTTTTTATAGGCAGGTTTGGGTGTTCAAGGTCAAAGTTCTCAAAGTTAAGGAACAATACAGGCTTCTCAAATGATCCCTGCTATGCTTTTGTTGCAATATTTTTATCCTGTACAATGTTGTCTTGTAACTCTATCCCAGTTTTGGAGGAACCTGTGGTAAGTAGGGTAAAGAACTAGGATTGTGCAGAGGTGCCTGAAGTGTCAATAAATTCAGTACAGGAGTGATATTGAAGGCCACCTCACTCATTTTAAGTGCTGTGCAGTGGGATGTAGAGGGGTTCTGCTGTCTCCTGTCTGGTGACAACTGTGCCCTCAGGGCTTTTACATGTACAAGAAACTTAATATGTGGCTGTTGTCTAAGAGCGTCAGTCAGTCTAGGCTTTTTGCTTGGAGATGTGTTTTGCTCCCTCCTCATCTTGAGAAGACTAAGCCATATCTTCTGGGTTTTGAGGGGTAACAAAGCCATCGAGCTGTGAGTTTATACCTGCTTCTGGTTGAAAGTTCTGCCTTATAGGTTCTTGGCTGAATAGTGTGGTAGGGCAAAAGCCCAGTCAGCAGCAAGGGAATGTGCCTTTGCAGCCAGAGGTGCTCACCTGGAAGGAGGGATTGCTCCTGTTTATCAGCTCACTTTCCAGTGTGAAATATTTATAATCCTGACAGCCTTTTTTCAAGCTCTGTTCTCTGAACAATCAGGCTGCTTTTATTTTCAGACTTGGGTTTTTGCATTCCTGTCTGGGCAGTGGCCTGATGCCAGGGGGAGAACGGCAGAGAGCTGTGTTTAGTGCCCTTTAGGGTAGGGCATCCACCCAGAAGGTGGAGGATGCAGGTTAAAGTGCCTTTGGGTGAAATGCCCCAGTGGCAGCTGACTGAATAAGCTGTCCCAGTTTAGCTTTTTTGAGGAAAATAGGGCAATCATCGGAACAAAGTGCCCGGTTAAAGTGGCCACCTACAGGATTTGAGGCTCTGAGTCAGCGTCATGCATGTACCTGCATGTAACCTTAAGTTCAGTATCAAATTCCCAGAGTTCAGTGTTCAAGACGTGTCAAGGCAGTTCCTTCTCTGCTGCTTCTGTTGGGCAGGTCACCTAGCACTACTGAGAAAGAATATACAGAGAATCCTGGTTTAGACCTGGCGTTTCCCTGGGAGGGTCCCTCATCAGCACTGGCTCCTGAGGTGCACTTTACAAGCACTAGGCTTGTCATGCTCACCCGTGCAAATGGTAATCATGTCACTCCTGTTCTAGCAGTGCCTTGAAAACCAAAGAGTAAGCTACTGGTAAATAGCTATTAAATAATATCTTCTGCAGAGTGCAGGAATCTTTTTTTTTTTTTTTTTNTTTTTTTTTTTTTTTTTTTCTCCTTTTTTAGATGCCTGTTAGTATTTCTTTGGAGGACTCTTCTGTTCCATATGGAGTAAGGAGGAACCCTTACCCAGTTCTGGTTCTGTGATCAGTGCCTACTCATGTATTTATGGGAGAAAATCTTCCACTGTATCAGGGAGATAACTAAAATCCATCCTTGTAAACACTTTGTCATATGACTGACATTTTTTACTGACTTTTTCTTGCGTATTCTTAGGGTTTTCTTCCAGTAAAACTTCTTTTGTTTGTTTGCTGTACCCTTTTGAATGAAGCTGTGATTTATTTTTTTTTAAGATAACTTCATGTTGGAAGCAACTTTAATGTCCTATAATAACATGTACAAGAATGTCAGATCAGTCAGTGTTTAATTTGCAAATTAAGAATCTTGTTGTTGTGGCTTTTTGTGTTGAACTACTGAACTGTAAGGATAATGAACTGGTGATGCAGACCTCCTTGATCATTAATCTGGTATTGCACAAGCTGTGTTTGAGACTGGCTGTTCACAGTAAAAAAAAAAAAATTAAAAAAAGCGCAAATGAGCTATGTGTTACCTTAGATATAATTAGATATGCTGCCTTGTATGTTTATTTTGGGGATTAGAGCAGAAGCATAAACCCCCCTATGAGACAGGCTGCAATGCTCAACGCAGAAGTGCTTGTACAGTGAACACAAGCTTGGCAGCACGTACAGCTTAGTGCACCATTACCCTGCTTCAGATTTGCTGAGACCTTTTTTTTCCTCTGCTGACAGAATGACAGTACTTTAATCCTGATGACTTCAGCCAGTAAAAAGACCCTATGTGAAATACAAAATCTGGTGCCCACAGACATTGTATCCTGAAAGGCTGGGTGGCATTGCAGAAGACATGTTCTTGTGCTGAGTATGTCATTGCTTAGATACTCCTGCGGTCACTCTCCCAACATCAGGCTCCTTGATTTTTTCCTCTGAGGAAGATCAGGCCTCTTGAGCCTGAAACACTGTCCCACTTGCTTTTAATATGGGCTGTGAACAACCAGTGTGTTCAATGTTTGTATCTCTGCAGGCTTTCTCTCCTGAAAAGATGACATGCCTTTGCTGAGCAACACTAAACAATAGTTAATTATGTAGATATTTTCAGATATTCGTTTTGAAACACTGTGAAGCCATAGAATGTGCTGGATTTGCTTCAAAGCTACTAGTATATTCACTTGTAGCACAAAAGCCATCTTGCCAACAGGGGAATGTTTTTTTTTCCTTCAAAGCTTTTTTGTTGGTTGTGGTTTAGGTTTTTTTTAAAAGCACCTGGAACTGACTCTAGCTAGCTATCCAGTGTTAGTTTCAGCATCTGGTTGTATTTTTTTCTGCTTTTGTATATTGATACTTTGAATGATGCTTAGCTGGAAAGAGGCTAACTGAAAATGCAGAGTAATTTGAGTAGCAAACAGTCTGATGCTCAGATGAGTCTAATCTCTGCATAACGAAGGCGAAGGACCATGTTTTGAAATTGGTCTCCTTTTGCAGGAGGCACTCCGTGACGCTGATGTGTTTTAAGGGCAAGATATGTGTTCCTGCTTGTGTGATATCCAGTATGGTGAGGCTGTGGCTTGCTAGGTGCACTCAAACGTGCAGTTAACCCAGCCCACCAATGCAATAAGGGGTTTGTGGCTACCAATGAGCTGCAGAAGTGATGGTTACTCTACAGCTTGTGGTTTGCAAATAAAGGTAAATTAGAGCTCTCTTGAAAGCCATTCTGAAGGGTGGCAATAGTGATTTTTCTGCTGTAACTGGTCTATGTAAGAGCTAGCTTCTGGGGAGAGCTTGCTTCTCCCACTCTACCAAAATCTTAAGCAGGAGATGTTAATGACATGCTCTGTAGAGATGCATGTGCTGCTGAAGCCATAATTTTAAGATCTACCTTGTTAAATCAGGTGGTCACTAAGTCTGGTCAAAAATTGCGGACTTGGCTATCTTTATCATTAAACAAGAAAGTAGGTCACTGATGTAACTTCCTTTGATTATTTTTCCCTGCTGCTAGCCCCGTGCACCACAGCTGCCAAGATACTGCTCAGGTATTAGGAAAGAAAAGGAAGGAAAACCCTGGCTGTTTTTAATTTCCAGTGTAGAACAGTACTGCTAGAGTATATGCATGCATGGATGCTGTTTTCAGGCTATCAGCAGATTATTAACACTTGAAACCACAGTCAGCAGTAATCAAAATTGTCCTGAGTTTTGTACTGGGAAGGGCATTTCTGCAGTATTTCAGTAGTGAGCAAAGGCTCCTGGTTGGGACTTTCTCCTGCATGTTCATCCCATGCTTAGGGAAAGAACCAAGTGGCTGCTTGGACTAAGCATGCCCTGCCTAAGCTGTTGACACTTAACTCTAAGTAGAGGTGAAACTGGTCACTTCTTCCAAAATAAACCATTTAGGTTAAAAATGAAGGCCTTCCTGGTTATTTTCTTACCTGGCTGCACAATGGTGATGGGTGGGAGGAGGAGTGCCTGCTGTAACTTGTGCTGGTTTGTTCTTTACCACTTGCTATGGGCTTATAGTGCTTGGATGCTAAAGTGTTTCTTAAGATGTAATACTGAAGATTTATTAGACACATAGTTGATTGCAAGAAGTAGATAACAACAGTTTATGTACTTCTAGTTTGGGGGCTTCACCTACCAATGTCTGTGATGCCCTCACTGTCATTATTCATCTGGTTCTTAATAATCTGTCCCAGTAATTCAGATTTCTGCTTGTGTTCTAGTGGGACGTGTTCACTGTGGTGCTTGATGGGTTGCCCTGAGCTGTTAAACTGGTTAGCTGCTCTTACGGTACTTGCTAGTCCTCGCTGTTTTGCAAAAGCTATACATTTAAGCAAGCGCTTAGACTACTTGGACATTGAACTTGCAGTGCTTTGCCATTCCCATTAATAGTTGTTTCACTGCAGCTGTGTGTGCACAAGCATAACCATACGCCTGAGTGTCATAATAGCTGATACCTCAAATGTCTGTGGCAGTGGAGAGTCTTGTTGATAGTGAGCAAGTTTGGTACTGAGAAGGTACACGATGTTCTTCAGAGATACCTCGGTAAGGAGGGCAACCTCATTAAGGGGAAAAATACAGACAAAGTTCAGATTTCTTGAGTTATTTTGAACTTAGTTTAATAAAAGTTTATCAGATTGTACTGCGGATACTTTCCACCATCATTTCTTCTGGATGGCTGTAACAATAAAGTTTACAAGGATACTACTTCCTTTTTGTAATACCTTCTTGGAATTGAACTCTCTCTTCAACTGAGAAGTCCAAGCCACGTTTTTAATCTCCTTTTAAAACTAGATTCCTCCTGTGCTTACCATCTAGTACCTCTTGAGCTTCCTTAATGCTTTAATGAGTTCACCATAACATTTTGTGTCATTTCAAGCAGCCTCCTTGGTTTTGACAGGCCCTTCATGCTACCATACCGTGAAGCTGACTGCACAGAAAAACAACTTGAAAGAATCTCCAAATATGGTTTTGTCTCTAATATGAAGTTACTTCCAAATAGTTGATATTTGAATCAAACTGTCATATTTTAATTTGTTGTTCTTCCCATTACTATTTGTGCACTAAATGAGTTGCTTATGTCTGCTCAGTCCTCTGCTTTGGTAAGTTTTAATAAAAAACTAAGGCAGCTGAGCTTGCATTGAGTGTTTTCCTAGGGAGGAACAGAGAAACAAAAGAAAGGCTTTAAATATGGTTTGGTCATCCCTTGTTTGCACAGTGCCTGTATTCATTTACAGTTAGCTGTACATTCAGATGTTAAAAGTAATGTGTAGACTGGGAGCCTATCTCCCAGAGATGGACACCAGGGGTCCATCTGCAGTCTCTGCAGAGCATTTTAACTGAGAATACCACAGAGCAGCTTAGTACTGCTGACCTTTCGTGTTAGCAGGAAGATAATTTACTGAATTTCTCAGTTAACCTTGTAAATCTTAATTTCCCCCACAGCCTATTTTATTTTGCTTTATAATAGTTTGGTAAGCACTACTTGAACTTTGTAGCACACTGAAAAATAGTATTGGAATAGATAAGGTTTTCTGAAAACATCCCCTGAGCAGAATACATGGGTCTAAATGCTGGCAGCTGGAGTGTGGGTAGTTGATTTGTCTTCCTGTACACAAACTCTTCAAGGCTATGAAGTGGCAGACTGAAATTGCACAGGTAGTACCTGAAATCAGCACGTTTTGTTTGGGCTTATCTAGGTTATTTAGACTATTCTAGAAGGTAGTGACCTTGTTGTTCAGTTGGAGGAGACCAAGGCCATTATGGGATACTGAAATTACAAATTAAATATTGCCAGGTAGAAGACCTTCCAGCTGATGCTTATATTTTTGAGAAGGGCTAAGTGGGTTTAATGAAGTTAAGGCAGTTTTCTTGAGTTAGAAGACCTAGTGTTGGCTCCAAGGAAGGGAACTGTGTGACCATCTAACTTGGGACACCCTAGCATTGCTTGCTGCCTTACTTCATTAGGCTGCTTTGCACAAGTGAGCTAGGTTTTATATTAATGCCTCTGCAGATATCATGTAGTGAGTGTCTGATGATGTAGCCAAAACATCTGAGATGGGAGCGCTCTGACTGCCTGCACATGCTGTGCTGCTGCATGTGCAGTTCATGCTTCAGATTCTATAGAGAAGCTGTTGCTCTGCTTTATGAACACTGAGTAGCAGTTGTAGAAATGCTGGTTATGAAAGCTGGATTGCAGACATTTTTGCCATAGTACACAACTTAAACCAAGCAGGTGCAGCTGGTTTCCTGAGATATCAGAGCAGAAGTCACCAGCAGATTAGATGTTGTTCCCCTTTTGCTCTTGGACTCACTGACTGGGTTGTTAGAGTTGTCTAATCAACTTACATCACAGGTTTGTGTGGAGTGTACAATATTTGGAAAGGATTAGCAAAATCAATATGCTGTAATTTATTTTGAGGCACATGAATTAGAAGACTAGTGTTGCAGTCAAAGGCAGGCATGTCTACTGTTCACTCTAGTTTCTCTGCTAGATACAGGTCTTGTACTTGTGTAGCTCCCAAGTACCCTGTTGGGAAGGTGAAGGTTTCCTGACAACACTTTGTGTTCATGTAAATGTCTCTTAAAATGAGACATGGGATAACTTGTCAAGCATTCTGATTTGCTCTTTTTTTTTTTTTTNTGGGTTGTATGGTGCATTACTTTAATACTGACACTGAAATGTTGCAAGCTCAGACCTGAGCCCTTCAAATGTTGGGAATATCAAAAGCTGCCTTGAAGAAAAGTGATCTTTTTTAGAGCTTCTCTTTTCACATAGTGAATACTGAGCAGTAACCTTCAGAATAAAACTTGAATACTTTTCTGTAACAAGAATTTGTAGGAAATCTCTTGCCACTTGTGGTAGTAATTGGGGTGTAGAGAGGATTTTTCCAAACTTCAAAGCATAGCATGCTGATTTGGAACCATATTGAGTGCCTGGAATTGCATACTCTTTGAGACAGATTCCTACGCTGCTGCGAAAACCTAGTTTGGTTTGAATCCATTTATTTAACGTTGGTGACACTGATAATGGACCAAAGTTAATAAATTTGCTAGTCCTTCCACAGCAGTGTTCCTCGAGAGATGAGGAGACTGAGCATGAAGGAACTTAGCTGAAGGAAACCTGTTCAGGAGGGGGAAAGTCCATGGTAATAAAGGTTGGGTGTGGGGGTTTTCTCTCTTCTTTCTCTAAATCTGACTTGAAACAAAATCATGTGTAATTGATGTTATAGATACTATGTGTGGATTCTGCTACTTACTGGGATAGAAATGGCTTTGATTTCCTCTCTTAAATTCACATGACGGTGCTAAGTGGGCTGGTTTGCTTTCCAGCAGGTTTTAGAAAGCACTGACTTCTGCTGACCTATTTGATGCCAAAGGTGATAATTAAGCTTTCTGAAATGCTCTGAAGGCAGTCTTATTAGAGTAGGCATTCATGACTGTACTAACAGATGGGTGCAAAGTGGGAGTTAAAAGGGATTCTCTTATCTTTGTGTGATTGCTTAGCTATTGCTGTGCAGGGGAGGAGAGCTCCGCTGTTACTGCAAAGCTCTTTGTAGTAAGGAGGTGTTCATGTTAAGATATAAGCATTGTGCTCGAGTTTTCAGGTGCAGAGGCGGGGTTTTTTTAAGGAAAGGTAGGGATTGCAGTTTTATTCTTGTGCTTCCAAGAAACATGTCCATGTATAAGAGCAGTGTGAGGGTTTTTATTAAAATTATCAAGTTCAAGGTGGTAGCACTTGAGTGAAAAGTTATGTTACTTGTGCCTAATTTTGCTGCTTAGGAAAAGATACTGTGTTAATCTGTGCCGTTTTGATGAACCGTGCTATCCTTTAAGGTCTGGGAGTTGTTTGAGGTGTTCTGCATTAAAAAGCAAGCTCCTTGGCTTCAAGTAGCAAGGTGTAAACGTCTGCTTCCACTGGGACAGTTAAAAGCCAAGTAGTTTTGGACATCTGCATAACGTTCTGTATTGCTCCAGAACCAACAACATTGATTATAAATCAACATAATGCTGAGCAGGCAGGAGTCATGTTAAGGGTCAGATATGCAGAGGGCTTTACAGACAGTTGTGCTGGGTTGAGCTGTTTTTGTACCTGTTACAGAAAATCCGTGACAGCATGGCCAAGGTCATTGTTGTTCCTTCACAATGGGCATGTAAGTGTATCTTGCTTTTATCACCCCACATCCTCCTGGAGCTGCCCAGACAGGGCTGTTCCCAAGAGGCATATAGTTTTTGTCACAGAGCCAGCTCAGGGGAGGCAAATTGTACTGATTTGGGAAATGCATAACCTTTCTGATACAGCAAGGGAGGCTCTTGGATCCGGTATGTGACTTCCCAGGCTGCCTTCAGTGCCCCTGAAGGTTAGTGTAGCTGCAGTCTCTGGTACAGACCATTTTGCTCAGCTGAAAAACGCTTTTCCTTAGAGGCTGTGAAATCTGGAATAAGGTGGGGTGGAAGTTACTCGAGTAACACTGAGTGTCCAAGAATGGAAACAAATGGAACTTTGTGGGTTTTTTACTGTGGAAGTGCTTGTAATCACTTCCTGCAGTTACCCGCATGCCACCACTCCTGTAGTGTAGGCACTTCCTCCACGTGACCTAAAACTCTCTGCAATGTAGAGTCACAGAACCATTTGGTTGGAAAAGACCTCTGAGTTCGTAGTGTCCAGCTGTACATGTCCACAACTAAACCATGGCTATGACAGGTTGCATAACCTGAGATGAGCTTTTACTCCACTATTGAACTGCTGGAATGGGTCCAGGGGACACCACGCAGATGACTAGAGAGCTGGAGCACCTCTGCTATGGGGACAGACTTGAGAGAGTTGGGGTTGTTCAGCCTGGAGAAGAGAAGGCTCCAAGAAGATCTTACAGTGGCCTTCCAGTACTTGAAGGGGCTCCAGAAAAGCTGGGTAGGGACTTCTTGCGAAGGCCTGGAGTGACAGAATGAGGGGGAATAGCTTTATGTTGGAAGGAGGAAGATTTAGATTAGACATAAGGAAGAAATTCTTCCTGATGAGGGCAGTGAAGCACTGGCACAGGTTACCCTGGGAAGCTGTTGATGCCCCATACCTTGAGGTGTTCAAGGCCAGGTTGGATGGGGCTGTGAGCAGCCTGATCTGGTGGGAGCTGTCCCTGTCCATGGCAGTGGGGTTGCAAGGGGATGATCTTTAAGGTCCCTTGCAACCCAGCCTTTCTATTATTATTGCCCCTTGTATGGCTAGGTACTTTTAAAACTGAACGCTCATATATCATGTAAGGCTTTTATTAGGCCGGCATTTCCATCATGTAGCTGCTCGTGTATGGAAACACAACTGAGAAGCACAGAATAAAGCAGCTAGTCAAGAACAGAACTCCTGCTGATTCCCTTGTAGTGTTCTCCTGTCCCTGTCAATACTGTGATCTCCCCCCAAATCTACCAAGACATACAGAGTTAGAGCTCTTAAATGCATGTCATTATCAGTGGCATCTGGAGAAGTGTAGAGTTCTGGGGTTTTTTTAGGAAATGAATTCCATGTAAGAATGCAGTTGTAGCCAGGTAAAAGTATAGCTTTGTAGGCTACACAGGGCAGAGAAGAATTGTATTTGACTTCCAGTCAATTTGCAGTATAATTTTCATCCAGATATCTAACACACAGCAGCATGGTTTATTATGTTTATAATTTAAATAACGCAAGACAATGCTTACCTTTTTATATATTATTTACGAGGCAGAGAATTCCTTGAGGGCTGTACTTTTTATTTCTCTGTATTCAGGTCTACTAAAGCAGACCCTGACAAGTGGCAATTAGTGCAGATGTAGTGGTCATGCGTAGATGGCTTTTAATTTTGTTTGCAAACAGTTGTATAACTATTGGTAGTATTTGGGGGGAAAAAATAAAAGCATCAATTCTGTTGATGATTTCATATGGGGAAATGTTACTCTGCATGTCAGATGGAGTCATAGGGAAGATAAACCCATAGTTGTCAGACAGATCTTCCAGCTGCTTAAAAACAAACCTCTGAAGCGCTGTGACAGTGTCTACTCCGCAACTGTTGTTGTGAAGTGCTGAAACAGCACTAACTTTTTTCAGTGTCTGAACCTTTTAACTGCCAACAACAGTTAGCTATTTTGTTCAGTGCATGATGCCAGGTGAGTCTTTGAAGTCCTCCAGTTCTTTAAGGGCACATACTGGAACCTATATGTGTGAGTGTATGTGGGCAAATCACTGAATGTCAGGTTTTTGCTTTTCTTTTGTGCTGTGCTAAAGAAAGCATAATGTCAGTATAAATGCTTATTAAGCTGATGTTTGGGGGGTTCCTCCACAGGGAGGTCTGCTGCT
>WAAB01008949.1:3579-61887 GCA_013389865.1 Piaya cayana
GGGAATTTTAAACATTTCTTTTCTGAAGCATATGACTGTCAGGTGGTTTCTGGACTCTGCTCTATCTGCATCAAGTCAAAAACTGTGCATAGTCTGGTTGCTCTACAGATTTTAGCTCTGTAGGTCTCAAACAACCCTACGGATATATTACCTCTTGCCATAAGCAAAGGAGTGATTCTCATCAAATTCACTGGCTACTGGGCTGAACTGCAGGAGGTGTTAACCTCTGGAAAATTTCTCTTGGGCTTGCTTTTCTCTTTACTGCCACTGGCAGTGACTGTAATTGCAGCTAGTTTCTGGACGAGTGCAAAGAAATGTTGCCTGTAAAGATCAGTGAGAATCATTTAATGCAACCCTGAAAAAGCCATTTGGGGGAAGGAAAGCAGCAACTGACAGTAGCACTTAAATGTGGCTGATTTGTCCGTTAAGTTTGAACTAGAAGAATTTTTAGGAACTGGATGTGTTTTACAGTATTTTCCTTATACAAAACACTATATTAGGAAAAGGGAACTGGATTACAATCAGGAAGCATATTCCAAACAATATATTCTGATGCGATAGGATCTTATTTGAACAGTGTAAATAGTACTTTGGGAGGATATGCAGTCAAAAGGTATATTTTCAGCTTGATGGCTCCTAGAAAGAGGAACTGGAACTGACTCAAAAGAATCAATGCTTTCCACTAAATCACTGTTTCCTGGGGTGCTTTGGGAGGCCATAGGTGAGCCTAAATTTTCCCTGCTCTGTATTTGAAATCCAGTAGTATATTTTGTGAAATTTCAGGCCAGAAACATCTTAAGCTATCTCTTCTGTAACATTTTTTTCTAAAAGTGTGCTTGGATTAAAAAAAAAGAAAAGCAGTTAAGAGGAAATGATGAATTATTCACAAAAGATAAGGNACCCTAACGCTGGCCCTGACCCTAAACCCTGACCCTAACCATAAACCCTAGCCCTGGCCATGGCCCTAAGCCTAAGCCCAAAACCTAAAGCCTGGCCCTAACCAAAATCTTTTTCCCAAACCGGAAATCCTAAAAAAAAAAAAAAAAGCAGTTAAGAGGAAATGATGAATTATTCACAAAAGATAAGGAAAAATTAGTCATTATTGCATTGACTTTAAAAAGTGAGGAAGATGGAGACTTGCTTGCACTAAGAATCAGATTACTGAGGTAGCAAAATAAGGAATTAGGAACAGAAGAGATAATAGTTGAAGAATTTATAAAAAGATTACAGTCTGGAAACTGATAGAATAAAACAATGTCTACTCAGTCAACATTTCAGACTTCTAAAACAAACTAAGAAAACTTGAAAGAAGCCTTTCATAGATGCACATAATACAAAATTATTTGAAAAAAAAATCTGAAAAATTACAGGTGTGACTGAAAAAACTTTGCATTCCAAGGTAAGAGTTCTAAATAAATTCTTTACTCTATGAATTAGATAAAACAAGCATACTCACAATTCCTAGAGAACACAGGTAAGTGTTAGTCATTCATATATATACATACACGTGCACATATACACATATAAATGCATGCTATTTCTTGCAGCCTTAAAAAAAACCCCATCCTTTACAAAGCCTTAATGTGAAAAGGCTTTGTCACAATTTTCTTCTGAGCCCAACAATACATAACATTTGTCTTAAAGCCCAGGTCTTAGAGTAAAAAGATTGCATAAAATAACAGCAGAAGGAAAAAAAAAAGATTTTAACCCTCTTGGCTATAAGTAAAAAGTTGAAAGCATCAAAGAAATGCAGAGTAAAAGCTCAGAATGTCAAAATGATCCTCCTTAAATAAAAATAGCTCATCACTTCAGTTCTAATATGATTATTTTTGCAGGGCTTGCCCTACTTTTTTTTTTTTTTTTAAATCTTTGGGATTATTTATGGTGCAGTCTATTCACCCCTACAGTCATTTTGATGACATATAATGCAAATGAGATTAAAGAGTTTTTTGTGAGTCTCTCTGTGACCTACTGAAGGCTCAATAGAATGGTAACTCTTTTGTTCCTGCTCTAGACACACTCTGGGTTAGAGGTACCCATTTCTTCTAGAAAAGAGGTAACACAAAAGGATAATTCTCTAGCCAGATCAGGTTGAGTGGTCTTAGTCACTGCTGGACTTTAGAGAAACATCAGTGTCTCCAGGCAGAGTATCTGTTGCTACACTAGCAGTAACCACAAATGACCTATACTACTTTTAATATGTTCTCTCTAGGTACTAGTGAAAATATAGACATTAAAGTAAAATCTATATGTTCTAGACTTTCAGGATATAGCATTTATTTACCTGGTAAATGTTTTGCTTTTGCTTCAATTTTATGGTTTCCAACGTGTTTTTCCAAAGAGTTTCAAAGAAGGATTTTGAGACATTCCTGATGATAAAAAGATTTGGGGCACCAAGATTTTAGATGATGGTCATGGCCATAACCATGTCTTTTAGCGACAGTGCTATTCTTAAGCAGCTGAATTTCACCATGTGGATATTCCTCCTAGCTATTTCAACTCTGCAGGTTTGTGTTTTATTTTTGTGTGTTTGTTTGTTTGTTTTTCCTAGGACTGAACAACTGAATCACTGTGCTGCAGTAAAGTATCTTCATAAAGGTATACCCATAGAACTTGTGTAGCTGGCTCAGTGTCTCCATGCTCCTTTTGAGGTGACTTAATAAGCACTTGCCCTGCATTTCACCAACAATGCTTCATTAGGAAAAACACAGATGAGAACTTTCTGGCACATAGTAAAAATGGGTTATGTTAAATGTATCTAAGATGACATTCCCTACATTACTTAAATACAAATCCTGTGTGACAGAGTTGTGTAGAAGTTAATTCTTTGGTTGGACATTAAATCTAAAAATAATGAAAAAAATCTGATTTGACTCTACAAAAAAAAAAAAAAATTTTAATTTAACAAAAAAAAAAAAAAAAAAAAAAAGGGTTTGTTTTGGATATCTTTTTTTCTCTCTGAAAAAAAAACCTACAAAATTCAAGCATGAAAAAGGATTTTGAATGTAATAAGCCTGAATATTCCTTTAAAAAACTGAAAAGAACACTTTAACTTTTCAGTAGTTTCCCCTCCTCTTCTATGAACAGTTTGACAAATGCACTCAAACTTCAGAAAAAATCACCAGATCTGTCTTTTTAAGTCAGAGATATTCCTCCAGATTTTTCATCCAACTATAATGCCTATTGCAAAGAAAATCCTCTCCTGATCATCACATTGTATATGGTGTTTCCCTAATATGAAATGTATATAAGGAGTTCACTCTTATTTACAGAACAGGTAAAGGTCATGAATTATGATAGAGTATGTCTTCTGGAAATGGTACAAAATCTATATTTCTTCTGTGCAATGCAAAAAACCTTTAACAGGTTTGGAAGTTTTCCAACCAGTAATAACAATAATAATAAAGTCTTAAATATAAAATGCAGAAGAAAGGTAGGAATAATTAAAGACTTTTAAAAAGAAGACAGGAAAATCAATTGAAATGTAAAGGCATGCTGCAAATATGAAATTCAGTTAGTTCCATGAAGCTGGAAATTGGGCTTATTTCATTTGATATACTATTATGGTGAAATGCACAGTACTTGCAGAAAGCCTTGTTACTTTCCTTGCCACTGCTCTGGGGAGGGGGCAAGGAGTGGGTGCAGAGGGTTCTTAGATAGAATATCTTAATGGATGAAGGTCTAATTGCTAAGCCCCTGGGCTAAAACATAGTTTTTGAAGCTGACACCTCCAGATGCTGAATAAGCAAAACATTCAAAGCAGGCAGAGAACCCACTGCAGCACATAGCCTAGAAAAGGTTATTTAAAATCTCTGCAAAATTTCTATGGGACATTGTCCTGAGAATATATAGCACATGGTTCTTGAATTCTCCCCTCAAAGAGTCTCTTAATTGCAGGCTGAACCTTTGACACATATTTTTGAAGACAGAAGCAGTCAGACTACCCTCCCCATCTCTGTTGTAAGTCACTGCTTAAGTTATAGGCATGTACTTCTTATCCAGGAGCGTATTTCATTCTTAACCTCCTTTCCTTAGTTCAGGAAATGATTTTATATGTGTTATTAAAAAAACCCAAAACACAACAGTTTAGTGCTTCCTTAACTTCTATGCATAATTTTTAATAAAGGCTTGTGTATAAATCACACACTAGAAAGAGATCTAGGCTTCAAAACATGCTTAAGGCTAGTCGCACTTGTAATCATTTCTGGAGTCAACCTAGTGAACTGTCATGGCAAAGCTGTATGGGTATGCAGGCTCAGATCCCAACTGGTCATAAATTTCCCCATTGTACGAGACAAAGATACTGAAGCTCTGCTAAACATGACTCACTTGAGTTTGGTAAAATCAGCTGTCCTAATTACAGCTCATTCCCCATACATGGTTAGTGTTACTTTTCCAAAGCCTCCTGCTCCCAATGTCCCCTTGTTGCTTGCAGACCTCAGCACTGATCTCCTACAGATAATGTCAAGCTGTCAGTCTCCTGACTTATATAGAAGGTGGTGCATGCATATGCACATACATTCATCTTTACATAGACTTTTTCTGATATGGGCTTGAAAATCCGCAGTTCCAAATGGAGGAAGGCCTGGCTGAGAGTTCTCTCATCTGACAACCTAAAAGCCTCACTGTAAATACTGTAGCCAAAAGAGGGGTTTAGGGGACAGGACTATTCACAATATATAGGTTGGGGAGTAAAGGGAAAATGTGGTAAAAAACAAGGACAGTGGCAGAACACGAAGAAGGATGGAGATGAGATGTTTCTCTGTGGCCGTGGATCAAGATGAGGCAAATCTTGGGTGGCAGCAGGGGAGAAGGGCTAAGAGATATTGAAGTGTCTTGATCCCTTTCTGGGAGAAGCTATGTGGCCCAGCAACCACAATATGAGCAGGTATTTTATAATCTTCTTTAAAGGAAAAAACAATGCTACCTCCCCATGACTGTCAGCTGTTACATTTTAATAGAATAAACTCACTGGAAAGCAGCCCTAGACAAGGCAGCTACACTGTAGCAGCTCCACCTCTCAAAATGTTTTTTATTACTGGTTAATTTCATTAGACTTTACAGCCTTATCAAAATGAGAATCATAAAGAATGAAGCTAGATGTTATTGTTCCTAGAGTGAATTCTTACTGTAATTAATTTCTTCATCAATAATTAATTTTCAGTAACAGTTCCTTGGCTTCATCACTACCAAGAAAACAAATGCATATTTTAATACTGGTAAGTCATTCCATATTGTCTAAATATTAAGACAGATCATTTTCTATGAAAGCACTGAATGGATACTGTAAGAATAAACAGACAAGAAAATAGACTGACTTTTCCCTCCATATTTTTGTTAAAATCTCACAGTAAATACTTATGAGTGATTTATTTTGGCCTGTTCATATCTTGTACTGCTATAGAGCACTACCAAATCCTTGTTCTCAAAAAAAAGAACCAGTGAGGGAAAAGGAGGGACCTAGAACAGTTCCTCTGAAATACTGATCAGGCAAGAATGAGGAGCAAGGTTTTCAAGCCACTGGCAGGCTTACATCAAAAGTAATAATCTCTGATAATCATCTTTGATAAGTTCAACAGCATCAACAACCACCAAGTGTGTTTTCAAAATATTACAAATCTACTCACAATATCTTTACTGTTATTCTCTCACTCATTTTGCCTACAGGAAAGATGGAGAGGGTCTATTTAACAAGGAGTGCAGTGATAGGATGAGGGATTACAGTTTTAAGCTGAAAGAGTATAGATTTAGATTAGATATTTGGAAGAAATTTTTTATAGTGAGGACGGTGAGGCAGTGGCACAGGTTACCCAGAGAAGCTGTGGAAGCTTCATCCTTAGAGAGGTACATGGCCAGGCTGGATGAGGCTTTGAACGACCTGGTCTAGTGGGAGGTGTCCATGCCTATTTCATGGAGGGAGGAACTAGATGATCTTTAAGGTCCCTTCCAACCCAAACCATTCTATAATTCTATGATTTTAGTTTCTCTTTTGTTACATAAAAGAAAAAAAGTATACTCTTCCAGGAAGAAAGGAAGTCTACCAGCACTGACACTTACCTATTTTAAACTTTGACAAACTCAGTGTAAGTGGATCCCTTATATTACAAAGTTATTAGACGTAATTTCTTTGAAAGCTTATTAAGGTGATCTTGCTCAAAAAATGTATACATTTTAGGAATATGCTGAGTATAGCAATGTTATATTCACAATTAAATAGAGAATCATAACAGCTGCTTAAATAGGACATTAAACCTAGTTCCAAGTAAATCAATCCCTAAATTCTTTTCTTCTTTCAGACTTAATAAGCGAGATAAAAGCCATTGTGTATTTTTCTTGTTGATGGACGTTGTTACGCATTTTGCAAAAATCCCATCTTCTTCTACACAGGAAAACCATCTCTCAAAACGGGTTCTTTAATAACAGGGACTCATGTTATATGGCATGCCCTTATTTTTACACCTGTGTCTTTGTAAAGCATCTTGATACCTAGTGGCCGAGAAAGGGGTGACTTAGTTCACAAGTTTTTAACATTGTTTTTGTACCTTCAAGATGCTATGAACTGAAGACTCAAGTGTGGAGCACAGAAATAACGGAGGAAGTTTCTGGTCTTTTTGAGTAAGAATGGAAGAACGCAGTCCATACCAGTTGCTTTCTGTAACTGAATTAAGGAATAAAGCACTGTGTGTTTATCTTGTTCCCATTAGTACCAATACAGCAGCATGTGGAAAGAATATTTGTATTTTTATCTACAGATAAAACCTTGACCATTTGTCCCAGTCTTTCATTGGAGGCAGTATACATCAGGGACTTCATATCCAGACCTGTTTTTTCTTAAGAAGCATTAAGGGGAAGATGATGAGGAGCAGAGAGGTTTCTGGTGGGCCACTAGGGAAAAGAGTTACTGAGTGAAAATGTCAAGGTAGAAATTCTTGGCACAATAATCAAGATAGGCTCTCAGGACTTTTTGAAATATGCCTTTAAATCTACTTACAGTCCAGCTGAAACCAGATTTACAGTCTATTTTTACATCTGCCAGTCTCCACTTGGAAAAGCTTTAGTGTTGCATATGGATAGTGTACTTCAAAAGGTAGACAGAAACCTTTGAAGTACACATAGACTGATGTGGAGGGTTACTTGAAAGTATAGATTCCTCTGACTGCAAAGGTATTTAGAAATGCTAGGATCCAAAAAGCGTTCAGGATTTCATGTGTCTAGGTGGGCAAAGCCTTAGATTTTACATCCAAATACATTAGTGCAATTAAAGTCGTCTTTTTATGGTTGCCTTGTTTACATACATACATAAATGAGGGACAGAAGACCTATTTGTGTTGTGATATTTTTACATTTAAGAATTTGTTAAGAATATCTTTTAACTGATAGGAATACATCCAGAAAATATCTGTAAAGAGCCAGCTTCTGAATCAGCATAAATCAGCATCACTACTGGTTAATAAAGAACATCTTTTAACTTATAATTCAAAAAATGTGCAAAATATATCATTCCTTTACCTTCTTTTGAATCAGTTTTATGATGTTCATAGTATTTATCAAAGTCTGATTAGTGAACAAAACAGTAATCAAAATTTTCAGTGGATTACTTTGGAAAATATTTATGTAAAATAATCTGCCTGAAAAGGAGGAAAACATCAGACTCTTCATTGTCAAAAAAATTTTCCATTATTATAGAGGGGTGGTTTATTTTAGTTAATTCTATCAGAAAAATAAATTCATGTACAGATGAATCTGTTTGCCTATAACAATTTCAGGTAAAATGTTATTCTAAGGGATTTTATGTAGAGGTGTATGGATGTTTAGAAAGTAGCTAACTGAATACACTAAAGCACTGTTGATATTGCTGTTGACTGTTGTATTTCTACTAAAAACAAGACTTTGAAATAAAGAGGATATAACTACCATATAACTTTAACTACAAAACATGCATTCATTTGCATTTTTACCTTTTTTCTGTATCTCTAGCACCATGTTTAATACACAAGTTTATAAAAAAAATAAGGAAGAGAATGGATTATCCACATGTACCTCCACTATTGCTTTTGTTTGGAGTACCCCTGGAGGACTGGCTGGCTGTGGAAGCAATGAGTTTAGGGTTATTAGCAAGGTTCATGGATATTACATGCTGACTGCTTAAATCTCCGATATCTCAGATTAATGCCTTAGATGCTGGGCTGTGGCATAAGCACAGAGTTGGCATCCCTACTTATCCCAGGCCTGTGGAAGATTTATTCCAGAAAGATGAAATTCTGACAAAAAGGTTTTAAAAAGTTTTCATTCCCTTTAATTACAACATGTTATCGGCTGATTTTTAAGATTAAAGTGATTAAGAATCTACTTGTGTAAACAGAAATGTCTTTTTGAATTTTGTCTTGGTGTAAGACTGCTATTAATTGTCATACTAATCTGTATTGACTTTGTAACATCATTTGATTTGAAGTTGTCATTTTTACTAACTAGTATCATAGTAAAAAATAATTGAATGTGTATATCCACAGTACTTAAAAAGAGGCTTCCTACTTTTACTCTAAAATGTGGCATTGGAAAGGAAAAACACTTTGACCTTTCAAACAGTCTCATATACTTTTAAGGTTGTACTATATATACCCCTCTACTGGCTTTACTCCTTGGTATAAGAAAAGATAGATCTAGAGCTAAGTATATGTAGAAAATATACTTGTGTGTTCTGCATTATTTGCTAGATCTGTAATGAACAAACTTTGAATAGCAATGTAGCATTGTTTCAGACACATGACACTGCCTGTTTGAGAAGTAGCAAGACTTAGATGGGTTTCTGTAACCGGGTATCTCTGTGCCCTGGTAATCGCCACAGCTAGCTCTTCATTCTTTCAGATTAACACCACTGAAAGGTCTAGGACAACTCTCAGTGGCCAACTCTCTGCAGGGACAGTTCTGCACAGGATTGCCCCTTTCTGCCACTGAATGTATGCTATTTGCAAGATCCTGCCTTCTCTATCTTCTCTATGGATTATTGGAGGTGTTAAAATCTGTATAAATCTTGCTCCAAGTAAGGATCTAAAGGATCTTTTTCCAATTCTTGTCTCAGGTGTTGACTACAGTTCCACGATATACAAATTTGAAGTTAAATTAACTAATGTAGCTCATTTGATTTTAGAAAATAAGCAAGCATACAGTATTTTTTCTTACAGTCAATCGGTTTTTGCTTATCACATAACAATATTAGATAAAAAAAGTATGAGGAAGCATACACAGAGTTTTGCAACAGTTTGCTGGGTCAAAGCTGGCCTACAAACTACAATAGTTAGCAGCTGCTGGGTTTCTGCACAGTTTAAGGAATCTTCAAGCAATTGCTGTAGCAGTTTGTATGCCTCCTTTCCATGCCATCAGCACAGGGGATGGTGGCCAGGGCCACTTTACTCCTGGCTGGTCTCCAGCTGCTAGAGCAGCTGCTCCCTTGAGGCTGCTGGCAATCAGTGAAAATCAAATCAGCCCTCTGCTGTGAACTAATGGTGGAGTGAACTGATGCTTGGAAGCTTGCAGGAAAGCACAGAGTTGGCATCCTGTTCCTTCTGGTGAGAAACATGGATTAGAATTTTCAGGTGGCTACTTTCTGTCTCAAGAGGTGTTTCAGTCTGTTCTAATGCTTTAGAAACTTCAGCTTTATGAACACAAATTTAGTCTTATTATAAAGAAATTGAGGTGTTGAAAAATATGTTGAAAAACATAACTGTTGTACATGGTCAAAGTTTTAGGCAACTAGATTCCAGTAAAAGTATTCTAAATCAAAATTTAACTTCAGGAGATATGAAGAAAGCAATTTTTTACATGGCAAGATGAAATACCTGGAACAATTTTTGTTGGAGTTGGCAAATTGAGAATGAAGACCTGCATACTTCCATATCCTTCTCCTAGTGCTAGTCAAGCTTGCTTTCAATTTTACATGAATAGTAAGAGAGTGCATATGTTGTCCTAGCTTCAGATCACATATACAATGCCTTGTGTCATAAAGCTAATTCTGATTTGACGTTCACTTACCTGGAAAGTCTGTCAGAGATCCAGCACATTGGCAGAGCTGATCATAACATTGTTAATGAGCAGAAACTCCAGCCCTGCCTCTCTGTGTCTGAGGGCCAGCACTTGACAGATGAGAGAGTACTTGATTCTCTTTTCCTTTTGTGCAGCTTTGTTTCCCTGCCATTCTTCAAGTATAGGGAAAGAGAAAAACAGTATTCATCCATTCCTGTCTCACAGAGCCCCTCTGCTCAATCCACTTTGTGGCATTTTTCCTCTTGGTGCCCTACCCCCAACCCATGTAAATATAATTCAGCATTTCCAGAGAAAATGCTGCTTATTAATTCCAAAGACTTATTGCTTCTGGCTTCATCAGTGCATGGTGCAGCAAAGTGAAGGATTCAGAATAGGCACAGAATGACCTGACCCCAGTATTTGTATTGAAGGCTATGAAGTGATACTTGCCTAAGAAAATGCAGTTTCTTTGGCAAGCATGCTGATGCCAGGAATATTAAAATCCCCAGAAATACAAAAGACTATCTGAGGAGCAGTTTTTCATATCAGATTTCAGGTGGTGATAATCTGGTGCTTTAGCTCATTAATGTACTGGAAGTACAAATTCACTGGGAACTGATTTGGTGATCAATCAGCATATGTATCCAGAGCAGCATGAGTTTCACTGGATGTCTGCAATTTGATTCACTTCTTTCCACCTTATGAGCTTCCTGTGTATTGCTTTCCTGGCCTTCACTGCCATGAAATTTATCTTCAGCATCTCAATTTTTTCCTCAGCATCTGAAGGTTTCTTATTTGAGGTAACCTGTTATTCCATAGATGATAATGTATTTTTGAGGAATGACTGATGTGACAAAGTGTTGTACTTTGAAACAGCAATTTCTTTTTAACTGGTGAAGTTGAAATGGAATTGTGGGCACTTCCCACCTGCTTCCATTTCTCTAGAAACAAACTGTGAAACTGGTTAGATTTCTGTGGAAAGGGAAAAAAAATAAAGGCTCCAGAACCAAAATACCATGCACAGAAGTAATAGCACACACCACTGGGTCCAGATGGGGAATTCTTGCTAAGACAGTAAGAAAGCAGTCCTGTGCATCTTGCCTGGACAAATAAAATACCTGGAGACAGTGGCTTCATCTGTGTGTCTCAGTCACCATCATAGCAAGTTACTGTGGCACCTAAGTTTGCACACAGTCTCTACTTTCACTGTTGTACATTAGGTTTGAAAATAGATTTTGATTCTGTCTACTAGAAGCTCCCATTAAACACTTCCACAAGTTTTCCCCATTTTCTTCTCTGTCCACCAATAATTAAATTCACTAACATTTTCTATTAATTCACTATCCTCCAATACTGTCCATGCTGTCCTAACAGCCAGTGCCACCTTTTTTAAGTCTAAGCCACAAGGCTCTCATTTTAACCATTAGCAGCTGATTTAGAAGTCAGGTTCTTTGAAAAGCTGGATAATAGCCTTGCCATATGTATCACGCTTTATGTCCAGTACAACTGTTGTGATGTACCTCATTAGAATGATGTAAATACCATTGTCACAGAATTCAACATTGTTTTTCCTTGTGACAGACTGTTGCTCATGTTAACATGCTTATAACTACTGGAATTAAAATACTCAGAGCTGAAAATGGGCTTTGGTAGTTCTGCAGAAGTGAAGAAATGATCCCTGCCTCAGCATTTTGACAGGCCAAAGAGAAACACGGTATTCAGATGTGAATCCTAATTTTCTGCTTTCACAATACAGTAGCTTTAATAGCTTTCTTTTTCTAAGCATCACATCTACCTTATTCACAGGTACATCACATTAAGAATCTTCCAACAGTTAAATTAGAGACAAGAAAAGGAGAAAAAGAACCCTCGACCTAATCCTATCTCTGTCTCCCACAGGAAATTCAATACAAACATTACATTTGGATTAGCTTGCGTTGACTGCTGATTGATTGCTAAATTCACTACTGGTATCTCTACCTAAATAAATGCTGGGAGGACTCTGGCCTTCTGGTTTGAGGGCCAACCCCACTGTGCATGCATAAAATTGTAACAGCAGTAGTAATTTAACTTGCTCTGGTTCTTTCATGTTGTTTTGGTTTGGTTTTTTTTTGGTGAAGATCTTAACTGTCTCTTAGAGAGATTAGTGGCTGCTATTTATTTTTAAACAAACTGTCTGTCTCATTTTGTATTCTAGAGTATTCTTCTTCATTTCTTGTAATGTTTCCAGCAGAGTAAGATGTTAGTGGATTGCTTGTGCTCTAGACAGTTAGCATGCTGTTCTACTGCTGATGCAGCATAAAAAAAAAAAAAAAAAAAAAGGCAACTCTTTCTAAGTTCCCTTCTCTGATCAGGAAATTCTTAAGTCCACTCTGCAAGGCAGGGGCTTGGCACCTTTACAGCTCTCCCAATAGCCTCACTTAGACTGTAGGCATTGCTAACAGGGATGATCCTTTCTGTAATGCCTTAGGTCCAGAATGGGAATAGTGCAGCTAGACAAAAGGGACCAGACACTTTTACTTTTTCCCAGAGGTGTAGCTTTTACTGTTGTCATCCCAGTTAGTTGGTTCACATCGAGAGCAACATATTTACTGGAGTTCTCTTAGACATGAGTTGATCACTGAGCAGTAGGCATACTAAGGATAAACCAATGTACTCTCTGAAGTGTGAAGCACGGCTGGAGAGAATTTAAATGGCACTCTGCGCTGCATCCTCGAGACACCGGTGTCATCAAAACTGAAAGTAGTCAGAAAATAATTTTATGTTTAACTGTTCCCAGCTAAAGCAGCTAGGGAAGATACTTACAATACAAAACCCGTGGATTCTCCATTCCAAACCAAAAAATTGATACAAACAAGACTTGAGAGAAGTGAAAACATGGAACTGATATATGGTCAAAAAATAGATTTTGCTGAATCCTTCACAGAAATCTGGGGGGATTTAAAGGCTAGCAATAATCCTTATTTGGCTTCAGATACCTAGGATATTACTGTTTCCCTGAACAATTTGTGCAGACTTAATAGCCATTGGGGAGAATGATGATCTTCTGAAACATGATTTATCAATTTTAGAAATCAACTTTAAGCTAAATTGAAGTACTCCCTAGAAGTATCTATTTTCTGTAATTGATTACACAGTCCAAATGACTAGCACTGTTGTAGATATCTTTACTGCAGAGTTCTCATCTGACCAGATAAGTTCTCCCAAAGAAACGATTGGAAGATTTAGAAATAACCACTTAGGAATCCATTAGAATTTGGCAAGAAAAGGAAGGCAGAAGGCTGTTCATGGGATTGATTAGTGCTCTAATTCAACAGGCCTTAGGGTCATCATGTCTGCCTTATCTACCTGAGAGACAGAGCCCCATCACCAGGTAACCACCTCCTAGCACTGACCCTGCTTTATGGATTCCATTCTCACATCCTCACTGAGGAAATTCTGAGCCCACTTATCCTGCCCAAAGCCCTGTAGGGCTTTGAATGACCATAATAAACAGCACACAAGAAGACTACAAAGTAGGATTGTGCCAACAAGACTAAAAGCTGCTTCCACAGAGGACTATAGAAAATCACACAGCATATGGCAAACCTGCGTCCATCACATGAAAAAAGATTGCAAAACAAGAAATATATTTCATTGCTTTGCAAGTGTTTACAAACACTGTATAGATCCACAGATGACAACAGAGGGATTGCTCACAGGAGCAATGGAACATGTTTATGCAGGGCATTATAGGAATATTAGTATAAAAGGAAGTTAAACATTCACTAACTTATGCTGAGATAAATACAAAAGCTGTCCATGGTGTCAAAATAGCACTGTATTTTGAAGATAAAATTTACAGAGAATTTGTTGTTATTGTAGGGAAATAAGATAAAAGACATACTGTAGTACAGTTTCTCTGCAATAAAGGCAATGAGGCAAAAGATCTAGGAAGGCACATAATTTGTAGCATTGCCAGAGAAAATGAATGTTACCAGGTTCAAGTGTATTTGTTTGATCTTTCTGTTAATAAGGTGGACTTCTGGAACGGCAGTTGTTTTTTCCAGGAGGTAGCTGAATTTTCAAAAGACTAAATATCAGAACTACAGTCCTACCACAGATTCAAAATTTATGCCTCTATAACTTTTTTCCTGCTCCTTTTTCTTTTCTTCTAAGAAAAATAACATACAGGAAACACATCCTGATGTTAGGATTGGGCCATATAACCACCAAACCCAAATAACCTTATAACCTATTTTATACTATATTTCTACAATACTTACAGTGGAAATACTACTGAGGAGTTAGCTAATGCCATCTATGCTCCTTAAACTATCATTAGAGTTCTGGCTGGTTATCTTATGTAATCAAAGCATTAGCTGAATTATGTTTTTTAATATTTTTGGAAAACCACATCTAAAGGGACTACTGTTTAGGTTCATTTATTTCAGTGAAAAATTCAGTAATTGGATAGTATGGGATAACCATGAGAAATACAGAAAAATACTGCTTTTCACTTTGGGAAAAGTAGTAAAACCACAGAAACGTATAACTTTGAAAAGGTGAGAGATACTGAGATGACAGTTCTAAAACTGTCAGACTCACAATAGAATAAAAATATTTAAATACTCTGCATAGACAAATAAAAGGCACAGGAGAGAAATTAAACCAGCAAATTATTTGTGATATAGCTAACTACAGTATTTTAAAAGCATTAATATGTAAAACTGTCCACTGTTCGTGGGTTGTAAGCCTTAATACAGAGCTTGGGGTTTTAACACTGCCGAGGTACCATAACAGAAAGCACAGATTAAAACTGGCTGTAAACAGTTCAAGGGACAGTTTGGAGTGAATGTCATAACAAAATAGAGTCAGCATTGTAGATGGGTGGCTTGTGTATTAGTGGGTGAGCAAAACCAAAATTCCACTTGCCTAAAGAAAGGAGGTGGTTTTGCCCTTTATCTATTTATGTAAAAACTGTATGACTTTATCTGTGAGAGGTCAGCCTTAGCTGAAACTTACCGTAAACTAATTAGTGGCACCTGGCAGGCTTATCATAAAACACAGAGATAATTTTTCTTCAGCTAAAAATGGATGTAAATTGAATGCTAAACTGGAATAGTTACTGGGGACTTGCAGAGTGAAAAAGTAGACAAGAGAAACTAAAATAAAAGTGCCTGACAGGATTTTTCATTTCTGAAAGCCAGCAATACTTCATGACAGATAGCAAAGATTGCAAAGGAATAGTTGTGTTATGATTGGTTTCTTCATGTTTGCGAGACATTGACCTCTTGGCTGGACATACTGGAGATGTGCTGGCAACTTCTCTTGCAAAGTAAAGAAAGAAGTCAAAGCAACAGTGAATCAATGCAGCCACAAGAACTGGGACAGCCAGAGGCAATGAAATAGTCACCCCAGCTAATGGTCAAGTCTAGGGACTAGTAGATCCAATCATCACACATGCCATAGACTGACTGAACACCACAGGGGAGCTTATGGATAGCTAGTATTAGATAGAAAGGTGTTTCATTGAAGCATATCAAACTTTGGGCTTGGAAAATCAGTGCAAAATCTCCAGCCTAAAAAGACTGAGTGACTGCCTACAAACCTGATCATGGATATTCATAGGTCTTATTTCAACATGACTAAAATAAAATTAAAGTACCTACACTAAAATGCATTTAAAAAACACTAAGAGGTCAATGTAAAACCCACTCATAGTAAATGATAAAGTATTTATTTTCATAGTTATTATTATTTTCTTTCAAGTTAAATGTGGCCTTGGGGGAATAATTACTGTTACACAGATACATATTTTATTAAAGTGTTATTAGTTTAAATTTGCTAGCCTTTTATCAAATTTATAACCACACAGATATAGTTTGCATTTTATTTACAGAAACATATTGATTTTGCTGGTTCCTAAAAGGCACTGGGAAGACATGGTAATGGAAGAGGAAACTGCTTTTCCTTGCAGATCAATTAGTGTAATTCCATGGACTGTATAAAACATTTACAAAGCTCAGCATATTCTTTCGGCTTCTCATGCAGCAGCAACCCCCAAACCACTTAGTACTAGTGACATACTTGTTGGAAATGCTAGCAAAGAAGCGAACCATCAAGCACATTTTTTGGCAGCCTCTTGCACAATTTAACTGGATTAATTCTGCTGATTATACCACCTGAAGTATTTACTTGATGAAATACACACAACCAAAGCTGCTGCACGTGTCAGTCTTCTGAATGCAGCACTCGCTGGAAACAATGCCCTGGCTCAGTGAATGGCATAGGTCAGCCAGCACTGCAGAAGTGGGGATTCTTATTTTCTCCAGACTTGCAAATATTTTGTTCATAAATAAACTGGATTATTCTTGTAAAGTGCTAGCAGAGATGATCATATCTTCATTTTTTTAACCAGTTTTTTGACCCAATAGGTTCACACAAAACAATTATGTCTTTGATTTGTTCAATGAATGCTAGTTTAAATGATCTTTCTGATGACTTTGTGTTACCATTTTGTGACTGATCGTTAAATTTTCATGGCAATATTTTTGATGCTTGTCTCAGTGATAGACTGTGATTACTTTGTGACCCAAATTATTAAAAAATAAGGTTTTGTGACTTGAGAACAAAAGATGTGAGTCTACTTAGATAAAATAAAACCTTTTTAAACATAGACTAAGAGGGCTTTATAGTGCTGTCGTAGCTATGTGTTTTCTCTACATTCATTCACAATGACAGTCTTCAGGTGCTTGAAGTTTGGGTATTTAAGCCACATCCACAACCTTCAGGGTAACTCACTCTCGTATCCCACCTGTCTACTGCTTCAATTTATGTTGGTACTGGCTAACTTTTAAAACCCACAGTTACGTACATGCCCACTGCTGACTAATGGACACTTCTATCTAATCTTGTAGCTATGAGCAAAATATGAGCTCAAATGTTCTTGCAGATCCTTACAGGATAACTACGGAAGTGTGAGCCATTGCTCCATCGCTTGGCATGCAATTGAATTTGGGTTCTAGCACAGTATAAGACAAACACTTTAAACACTGAAATTGCTCTAGTCTTTGGCCTGATATTTGCTTCTAAATACATCAGCAAATGAACATCTTCTCTCCAAAGCATGAGAAGTCTTTCACAGAAATTTGGGTAGAATTGATTTGCTAGACACTACCAAGCAATAATGTTGCCTACATAATCCCTGTGCATCATATTTAAGTAATATTTATCATATAGATATTAAATACTTATTAATTCACAGGTTTAATTTCTCTTTTATGGGAAAAAACACAGTTGAATTATTTTATAATCTATTTTTTTAACATTTGTAATCTACAAAAAGCAGTCATATGTTGCTGATAAGTCAAAGTGATGCTGGATTCATGGTTACTTTAAAACATTTTAAAATTGCTGGTATTATATACAAGCTTATTTCATCTCAGTTTTATCAGATCAAAGGATGAGTGCTTTTGAAAAGAAGATGGATCTAAGAAACCCTTGTTTGTCCCAATTTTATTTACTTGGATGTGGCTTTTCATACCATATATGAGATATACAGAGCTGTTTCTTACTTCAAACATGTTTCATAGAATTAAAAAATAATTCATCATCATTCTGAGGTACTAATAAGCTCTGGCATAAGGCTTTTTAAGATTTATCTACCAAAATTCTGGTGAACATAAATATAATTTTTGAGATTGCGAATTTGCTGAATTTTTTTTTAAATCCAAATTTTATTTTGTGCTCTTTAACTGCAATTATTTTCCTTTACTTCCTCCTATTCCTCATTTCAACTATATAAATTTCAGAGTCCATTTTTTCCAAATCATTCTCTAGAAATTTTTCCCTTTAAAGATTTCAGCAAAAATAATGATTATCTATTTTAATTTCTCTGACTTATAAGTCAATATTTTAAAAGGACTGATGACACATTATTGGGGAATGTGGCATTAAAAACTAAAAAAATGTTAATTTCTTTGATAGTCTTGTATTTCTTCAGAATGAGGAACATCATGGGATTTTCCACTAGATTTTTCTCAGACAAGAAAATAAAAGTTTTTAAAAACTCTTATTCTTTTTTTCTTGTGGAGTTATAGACAAGATAGCAGGTGTGTAACAAAGGCCAAAGTAAAATGCCTGAAGTGCAACAGGACAGCATGTTTTATTTAATAATACATTTATATAATTAAAATAACATTGGAGGACAATCAATGAGTTTCATATACTTTTTTTTTTCTTGTCCAAAAGCACTTCCTTATTTGACAATAAAGTAACATGAACACTGTTGCTGTGAAGTACCAGGCTGTTTTTTGGATTTCCTCTGGTTTTTCCCCTATTTTACTCTCTCTCCCTATTTGAGTCTGTATGGCATGGGATTAGCAGCAAAATTCCTAAGTAAACACTTCCATTTTCTCTATGTGTTTTAAGTTTCACAGTGATGCTTTTTAAAGGAGACTATTTTATATTAGTGAGATAAATATTATTCAGTTTTATCTTGCAAAAAAAATACTTTGATTCCATACATGGGGAGAAGTAAACAATCTTAAAATATCAAAATCTATTTCTTATGGTGGCAGTGGCACAGAGATAAGGATGAAAAACTAGTGCTTATGGACTGTTGAAGGAAACTTTTTAGATGTTTAGATATTCCCTGTCCTGGTCCTATTTCTGTGATAAGGTCAAGTCCCTCAGAAGTGGTTCCTCTTTGGAAGAATGTTTCACAGAATCATAGAATCACTAGATTAGAAAGAACTCACTGGGTCATCAAGTCCGACCATTCCCATCAATCACTAAAACATGTCCCTCAGCACCTCATCCACCCAACTTTTAAACACCTCCAGGGAAGGTGAATCAACCACCTCCCTGGGCAGCCTGTTCCAGTGCCCAAGGACCCTTTCCATGAGATATTTTTTCCTGATGTCTAGCCTGAGTCTCCCCTGGCAGAGCTTGAGGCCATTCCCTCTTGTCCTGTCCCCTGTCACCTGGGAGAAGAGGCCATAACCCTCCTCTCTATAACCTCCTTTCAGGTAGTTATAGAGAGCAATGAGCCTCAGCCTCCTCTTCTCCAGGCTAAATAACCCCAGCTCTCTCAGCCGTTCCTTATAAGGCTTTTTCTCTAGCCCCTTCACCAGCTTGGTTGCTCTTCTCTGGACTTGCTCCAGAGCCTCAACATCCTTCTTATGGTGAGGTACCCAGAACTGAACACAGTATTTGAGGAGCGGTCTCATCAGTGCTGAGTACAGAGGGAAAATAACCACCCTGGACCTGCCAGTCACATTGTTTCTGATACAAGCCAAGATGCCAGAATGTTTAAAGTGGAGTTAATTGGCAGGCATAATTGCTACGTGATGTCTTGCACCTGATTTTTTTTCTTTTGTATTCTGCTCAAATTTATATGTCAGTGAAATAATTATAGCTAAAAAGGAAAATATTTTAGTGATAAAAGCAAATCAGACTAATTATTTGACTCTGAAATTTAGAATTTCACTCAGGACTGCATTACATTCTTTATTCACTTCTGCATTTCTTCTTAAAATGTTTGTGAATTTACCTAATTTTATAGGCAGATCATTAATGGAATGCTCTTAATTCATGTAATCCTTTCCTCTGCTATTTTATACCCGAGGGTTGTTTAGGTGAAATATAAAACTGATATTAAGATTGTTTCGAACAGCTTTTAACCCACACAGAACAATCTGTGGATCTCATTATTCAGTTTTGCACAGCACAGCACAGCTGTCAATTTGCGGCTGACAGCTTCATCTGCTGTTTTAAGGTCAACTGCTTCTTAATCTGTACTAAAAAACCAAGCAAACACCTCAAATAAGTATTTTTCTTATGTCAGTCCATTTATATTGTATTCATAGAATAATACAATAGTTTGGGTTGGAAGGGACCTCAAAAATCATCTAGTTCCAACCCCTCTGCTGTGGGCAGGAACACCTACCACTAAATCAGGCTGCCCAAGGCCCCATCCAGCCTGGCCTTGAACACCTCAAGGCATCCACAACTTCTCTGGTCAACATGTTCCTGTGCATCACCACCCTCAACGTGAAGAAATTCCTCCTTATGTCTAGTCTAGATCTGCCCCTCTCCAGTTAATAGCCATTGCCCCTAGTCCATCACTACAAGCCTTAGTTAACAGTCCCTCTCCAGCTCTCTTATAGCCACCTTCAGGTACTGGAAAGCTGCTATAAGGTCTCCTTGGAGCCTTCTATTCTCCGTGCTAAACAAGCCCAACTCTCTCAGCCTGTCCTCATGTGGGAGGTGCTCCAGCCCTCTGATCATCTTTATATCCTTCCTCTGGACATGTTCCAACAGTTCCATCTTCTTCTGTTGGGGATTCCAGAATTGGACACAATAATCCAGATGACATCTCACAAGAAAGGGGCAGAATCACTTCGCTCAACCTGCTGGCCATGCTTCTTTTGATGCAACCCAGGATAGAGTTGCCCTTTTAGGCTGGGGGGCATACTGCTGGCTTATGTCGAGATTCTCATCAACAAACACCCACAAGTCATTCTCTGTAGGGCTACTTTCAATCACATCATAGTATTGTTCAATCCTAGCCTGTTTCTACTTGACACAGCCCATCTAGGTCCTGCTAAGCTACTACAGGATAGCTCCTACAGATGAAAATCTCATCCCCGGAGGTGTCCAAGGCCAGATTGGATGGGGCCTTGGGCAGCCTGATCTAGTGGGATGTCCCTGTCCATGGCAGAGGGATTGGAACTAGATGACCTTTAAGGTCCTTTCCAACCCTAATGATTCTATGATTAAAAAGGAGACATTTTGCTTGGTGAAATGTTTTCCTTGATTTTTTTATTTATTCAGGAAAAAAAATTTCATCCCTTCTTTGTTGGTACTGCTCTTCTCTCGGTACTTTTGTCTAGTTAGAGGTATCGGGACATAAAAACAGTGCAATATCCCTTCCAGGCTATTTCCACTCTGCAGCCAACATTTGTAGTCCTATGTTGCTGAAAGCCAGAGAAGCCAACCAGAGTGTTTTCTGATGACCCAAGATGCAATGCATAATGTATATACTTTTCAAGGCCTGCTCTTCTTGATGGATGGCTATATCCCAGTAAAAAGTGTATGCGCACATAATTCTTTGTGTTTGTAGCCTTGCTTTCAATCCGTTCTGTGCTCCAACTTGTGAATTGAATCAGGTTCTGGCTAGAAATTAAAACTCCTTTTCTATGAATCTATCTGTATTTTTTCCAAAATGAAAAATTTGAAAGATTCTGTCATTCTGTTTTCCACACAAACCACCTGTGGCCTCCAACTGAACTTCCAACTACTTCCAGGTTCAAAACAGTCCAGACACTCACAGGTACTGGAAGAAAATTGTACCTGTTATTTTTTGTTGTGAGATCCTGAACTCAAAGACCTGCACTCAAATTTTCAGAAGCAGTCAGTAATTTTGGAAGTGCTAGAGAGGGCTTGGATTTCTACAAAGTGCTGAGTACCATTCCCCTGCAAATCAATTGCCTCTGCAGCATTTCAAGCTAGGCATATAAAACATAAGAACTTCAAATCACTAGCTGGTCTTAAAAAGTCTTGGCTCTGAAGTCTGCCAAGTCAGCACCTTCTTTGCCAAAGAAAAGATAGCAGCCAAAGAAAGAAAATAGATGAGCCATCAGCTCTGAACATAATTTCTACTGATTCAGTTCTTCGTTCACGAGCTATCTGGGAGGAAAAAAGGGAAGCATATGAAGAGAGTGTTTTAGTTCTCAGAAGACAATTTCCAAATGCCTTTAAAACAATAGTGAAGAGCTTGGTGGAGTAGTTACCCCTTCTGTACCCTCATAAGGAAGAGGTATTAATTAAATTTTAATTATTAAAGACATAATACAAGTATATTAATTAAGTGGTTTCTAGTTGCAGTAAATGATGCATCAGCATTTTTTTTTATCTTATTTCACTGATGACAGTCAGTAATGGGCTTTCAGGCTCAGTGCAGTCTCCAAACACTTGGAGCAGCAGGTTGGGAAAAGCAGCCAAGAAATCTTTTAACATTAAAAAGCAGAGCTCTGTCACTAATTATGTTAAAAGTCAAGTTTGCAATTGCAAGTAGATAGTCCAAGTGGTAAAGTGAATGTGGTATAAGCCATAACCTCAGACACTGAGGACTGAGAATCTGTTATAAACCAGAAACAAAATTCTACTCCTGTGTGGACTAAACTAGATGCTCCAAATTGAAATGTTATTGTCTCAGTAGGATAGATTTGGTGGAGGAATAACTTGCTCAAGCTCACAGTGAACAAGGAAGTGATACTAGTTGAAAAAAACCCCAAAAAACTAACGGGTGCCATTTTTCTTGCCATTTTTCTTGTTAAAAGATACACACCTCACCTCATAAGCTAAGATTCCTTGGTAACTCTCCTTGCTCTGGCCTGTCAGAGGATAGTGTATTTCTGCAGTTATACTATAACTGTGTCTCACAAAAAGGATTTCCCTCTCTCTCTAACTTGGGGTGCCAAAATTTTTTTAAACTGTTTGTATACATAACTATGAGGAAAGTTTTACTTCAGCAAGAAATCTTTGGGTTTTCCCCCCATATGTGTTTTTTTTTTTTTAATCTGCAACCCAAGCATAATCTTAAAAGATGTTCTTCAATAAACTTGATAGCTGACACTGAATCCAGAAATCAAGTGGAATTCTTGTCCAACTGTTTGTCATGAGTATCTGGAGTTACACAGGCAGACTGTAAACAGACTTCTTGTCATACAGAAATATGTCTGTTCAAGTGCAACACTTCAGCCTGGAGATGCACCAAGGCACCAGAGAGCTCCCTCATCTCATGCTTGCTCTCAATGTGCCAGTATAAATCATAGTTTTAATCCCAAGATAGTTTGGTATTTCAAACTTTCATTTTGTATTCAGTGTTTCTGTTAGAATTACTTGGGATGCCTATTAGGAGCTGCCTCTTTTTCTGTGTTTCAGTGCCAACAATCAAACAATTCTTGAATATCTTTATTCTCTCTCCTCACTGTTTCACCAGAACTTAGGACCACTGGGGAATTTTGGCCTGACAATATTCAACTTCCCCTCCCTTCTCTGAAAGTAGAGTCCAGCTACCCTGTACAGGCATGTATGGCCACTAAACGATACAACCCTGTTCAGGCACTTGGGATGAAACCCACAGCAGGAGGATGACCGAGAAAGGAGATACCTAATTAAATCAAAGGAGATGTATTTGAACTCCAATTACATTTGAGGGACATGTGACTTGGAGCTCCTGGATCATAAATACATCTACAGCTGGTGACAGCACTTACAGTGACTACTTTTTACAAAATATCTTAGTCATTGGTACATTTGTTCCTTTGCCAGAGGTAATTTAAACCTACAGATTTCAAGACTGTAGTCTGGACAATACCAGAAGAAAAGCTCTATTGCATTACTCCGTCAGTTGGTACTATCTATTAATTTGCCATCTATTTTTCTTCACTGCCTATTTGTCATTACACAGTCAGTGAGATGATTCCAAAATTTTGGAAGCAGAAAAAGGAAAGGAATCATAGCTGTAGCTCCATGACTCAAACAGCTCCTAGGCGGTGGCACACAGTGGTGTTCTGGTCATCACTACTTTGGTTGGGTGAAATGTTCTTACTCAAACAATTATGTTTTGTGAATATTCCCCAGGGATGTCTGTAAGACCACAGTAAATTCTAAGTTCTGTAATTCCCTTTGTTCCCTCAAGGACAGTGCAACATCTTATCTAACAGTGGTACCAGTAAGCTTTTCTTCTTCAGAGTGACTGCTTCTTAAAATAATGCAGGCTGTGGAAATCTAGACTCACTAATCTAATAACGTTTTATTTATCTGCTTTCTATAATGTGACATGTGCCAGAAACCTCTCAATTAACTATAATAGCTGGACTATATAACCATATTGAAACAACAAAGCATATTTTACATGGATAGGAAGATCAATTTGTTTCAATGGTCTACAGAAATGTTATTTTTAACTCACAGTCTTGTTTTCGTAAAACATAATTTTGGAAAGAAAAGGCAACGTTTTCAGAGCTTTCTAAAGAAATCTAAAATTTTCAGTGCTTGTTCTTTCCTTTAAAGAACAACAGATAACTCCACATTGGTAGCTTGCATTTAATGGGATGAATGAAACCCATTCTGTCCTCACAATATGATCAAATACATAGGTAAAGGTTTTCAATCAGCTTTCTCAGGACGAGGAAACACAAACACCAAATAAATGACCTTCAGAAACACATGAAAGCAGTAGCATGATGCAATCCAAAATCAAGTGCACTGCCTGATCACATCTCCATGACACATTGGGGTCTGCCACAACACATCCCATGGTTGATCAACAAGTAGCAATGATCAGCCTGCACTTGTCAGCTTGCTCGGCGCTCAGCACTGTGCCCAGCACCACCTGATGGGATGTGTGGCTCCGTATGGGGTCATAGAACCGGTGGCACAAATCTGAACATTGATTACATCCCAAATTTACTTCCAGTCATGCAATGTCTGCAACAACATGTGAGGAATTTGTGGCCGCTCTGAGCAAAGACCCTGAATACTTGTGCAACAGCTGCAGTTTATCTGTCACTCCAGAAAATACACCATGAACGAAAAAAGCCCACAGACTTGGGGAAAAAAAAGGCAAACATTGCTTCTGCCACAGCCACTTTAGAGTTCTCACCCTGTACTTAGCCTAGACTTCTGAAAAGTCCACTAAATATATCACATCAGACAAGGTTTTACCTAGCTTTCATCCTGTAATTGAAACATTGCTCAGTAAAAGTCTGGCAAGGATACGCTATTATATTGACCACCTGCTCTCCCCTTTGCCTTCCAGGAAAACGTGAAACACATGTAATTCCTGAAAAAACCCCCACCATTAAGCACTAGATGAATTAGGCTCTTTTGTACAAAGTTTCTGTGTTGCACTTATGGCAATTTAGCTGTAAACATCTTAAAGGGTTCAGCTTGATGCTAGAAATGAAAGTACAGGGCAATTAATTGATATACCTGCTGCCATGCAAATACCTTATGACCAAGTCACACTTCCCTGAATTTTCCTTCTGTTATATGAGGAACAACTAATAAAGCAGAGATTCTGATAACATCACAACTCATTAGAAATGAGACTGCAATCAGTGTGGGAGTCCTCCTGTCTGTTGGGGAAAATGTCTGTGAAAGGAAATCTGGGAATAGACCAAAGATGTGTTAAGGCAATGTGTCACGTGAGAAGAAAGTGGATGTCTTTACAGCATAGAAATTACCTTATTTTATCTTAGTTAGAAAAGGTGAAGGGAACTATCCATCTCTAATAAATTCAATACCTCTCACTTGAACAGATTAAATTATATTTAGAATTTCTGTATGGAGCCCACACTATCTTTCTTCAGACTGCCCCAAATACCATAACCTATAGCAACAAGTAGTAGGTCAATTGAAAGCACATGGGACATGATAAATGTCTTCATATGGTGTTCCTAGTGGGGATCCAGGTGAATCACATACTAAATATGATAGTGTTTTGGTGTCAGGAGTCTGTCACCTGCAAAGTTCAGCAAAGTACTGCAAAAGGGAGGAAGAACATTATCAGCTAAACAAGCGATGCTTATCTCTGGTGAGTCTAGTTTAGAATTTTTAGGCTACATTTTCAAGTACTTTTCAAATGAAGCATAGAGTATTAAAGCACACATCAAAAGATTGAATTGTTTCCATCCCTCACTTTAAACCATGTGCAAATCCTGCTCTTTTTTGTGATTCTAACCTAGTTGATATCTAGTCTTTACTTCCTTTATTGACTCGTCTTATCTTGTCATTGGGACTCAATGGAGAAATAAAACTGAACTGACCATTAACCCTCTCAGAGGGGTTCTTTGTGGTATGAACTGAAACGGTTTTCCAAAAGAATGAGCTTCTTAAAGAGAAGGTGTAAAGAATATGAACAGCACTACTGAGGAAAATGAGCTAGAATTAGGGAAAGTAATAACAGGGCATTGGTCGTTGTTCTTTTCTTGGCTGTTCCTACTTTTGCTAACAAATGTATGTCAAGGAGTTCACAGAGAAAAAGATACATGAGGTCTCTTACAGGATATTGATTGAAATTGCTTAACTGGCCTGAATTTGTAGAGCAGAAGAGGAAGACACATCCTGCAGAAGTATGCCTTGGAATGTGCTGCCCTTCTCCATTCTTCTTACCTCAAAGAGGTACAGCAACTCCCATGTTTTCCTAGTGGATTCAGGGGAACTATCTGGGAAAACATAACCCAGAAGTGCAGCGCAGGCTGGGATCTGCTCTGTGGAAAGGATCTTGGGGGTTCTGGTAGACAAAAAGCTCTGTATGAATGATCTGTGAGCTGCTGTGGCAAAGAAAGACAACAGGATGCTGGGTTGCATCAACAAAGGCATCACCAGCAGAGATAAAGTTGTCATTATACCACTCTACTCAGTGCTTGTCATACCATGCCTAAAATACTATGTTTAGTTTTGGTCCCTGCAATACAAAAAAAGTGTGGACATGTGGGAGAGAGTTCATAAAAGGGCCAGAAAGATGATCTAAGGACCTGCTACATGAGGGGAAGGATGAGAGAACTGAGTTTATCCAGCCTTCTGAAAAGAAGGCTTAAGGGAGACCTTATCACCATATTCCGGTACCTGAAGGGTAACTATAAGGAAGGTGGAGACTCCCTTTTTACAAGAAGTCACATGGAAAAGATGAAGGGTAATGGATACATGTGACTTCTGGGGAGATTCTTATTGGACACAAGAGGAAAATTTTTCACAATGAGAACAATCAGCCATTGGAATAATCTCCTCAAGGAAGTGGTGGTTACCCAAACATTGGATGCTTCAGATGAACAGGTTCAGGGCCATCTTGCCTAGACCTTGTGTTTGCCAAGACAGGTTGTATTAGATGACCCTTGAGGTCCCTTTCAAACTAGTATGATTCTGTGATTTTAAAATCCTAATAGCATACCACACAGAACACACATAATAGCCTTTATACGCCTTGCAGTTCAGTGGTGGCTTACCCTCACTCAGCATGACTCTGTCGTGGGCAGTTTTGTGCTATGCAACTGCAACTTTATCTCTAGCTTATGCAAGGAGTTAGGACTTCATGGACTAGCAGGAGAGAAGATAATGTGATCTAACCAAACAAGGATGAAAATAACTGGTGACAATTTACAAGAGCCTTCATACATCATTGTTCCAAATTAATAAACAAGCTGACATAACAGTTTAGAAAATAATATCCACCTGTTCCTATGACTATGGTCTATGTAACTACGGAAGGTCATGCTGAAGGTTATGTTATGCTTAATAATGAAAATACATTGTTATAAATACATTGCTTCTTCATATGTTTCCATGAAACACTGCGTGTGCTGCTGACAGAATGGTCCCCTCTATTCCTTTCTCAGAGTATGAAGACAAAACACTTTATATCACAGCCTGGACCTAACATTAACCTCATTTTTTTCGAGTGAATTCTCTGGGTTGTATCAATTCTGACATTTCCCATGCTTATTATTCATAGTTATGGCCCAATATCAACCAGATGGAAGCTGGAATATGAAATCTGAAGCATCATAATCTAGCACTGCTTAACAACATCTCCACATATCTAACCTGGGAAACAAGAGAGTCATGCTTTTGCTCTTTTCTTTGAAAGAGCTGAACCAAGTGTATAACTGCCAGTCATAAGAGGTCTCCAGTAGCCCTGCCTCAACTAAAGGAATGCAAAACTAGCAAGAAGTACAGCTAGGATACGGCACATCTTTGAAAACTCATATGGGGTCAAACACTCCCTAAAGTTAATTTTATAGTGAAGATGTGATTATAACTTTTCAGAAAGACTCAAATATTCCTGAGTCCAATATTCAAGATTAAGAATTTAGTGAGCATGAATAAAGATCTGCATTGTTCAGTGTCAGCTACAGAACAGTAACTAAAAGTAGACGCCCAGAGAAGACAGAGGCCTGCATATGGATGATATTTCTCCTTAATATTTCTAGGAAATCTTCAGTTAGCTCGTTACATCCCTCTGTTTCTTTGTATTGTTCACATTTTCTATGTGTTTTTAATGGATTCCTTTTCTGTGATTTGCCCATTTTCCTTCTGAAGCCATGCACAATTTTAAAAGACACATTCTTTTATCACAGACACACACAAACACACCACTCACTGCATAAAGATTTATCTCCTTTCATTTTGAATCATCTTCCTTTTAGATTTATAAAACACACTCCAACTAAAAATATCTTCATAGTGATGCTTCTATCCCTGACAAAATTTTCTAAATATTACTTAATCCATTTACAATCTAAAATTTTGTTATTCCATTCTATGAAATTGTCAATATCATAGGTTTACTTAAAGTATATTTTTAAAGTATCTCCATGACTGGATTTTTTTTTTTACAAGTCTCAAATCTCATATTTCATAGAAGGCTTTAAGTGGATAAAAGCACCTGAAAAGAGAGAGAGATTTGGTCCTTAGAGTCCCAAACACTAAACATGGTCAATGTCATTCAACTGCAAGAATGATACTTGTCAACTATGTGACTCATACTGCTTTTTCTAAAGATATGAATGGTTTGAGTATGCTGTTATCTGAGCTTTAGGCTGATCTGCTTGTGGGATACATATGTATACAGGGAAAATATTATCTGTTCGCATAATGTGACTGAAAAGGAAGGAGTGAAATGGTATCAATTTGCATACGATGAATACCTGATTTATGCACAGTACTTGGATCAAAACTTGCTTTGATTTCCAGCCCAGACGGGAAATTGACTTGCATCAGTTTCACTCTGTTTTCTGCTGGAAAATTTCAACACTCAATCACCAAGTTGCTGCACTAGGTATGCTTACTAACAATGTTGCAAAATGTTTTTTAAAGGCTACAAATACAAATCCTGATGTTTTACTCTCATTCAGTACTCACCTTGGAGATTCCATAATGCAAAGTGCATCCTTGAATCTAACCCTTTCAGCTACTTTTATTCTTTTATTCTTATTATTGCTATATTATTATTATTACTATTATTGCTATTGATTTTCTTTTCCTGCATTATTCCTATAATAAAAACCATAATTTTAGTAGATGCAATGTACTGTGAGAACGTTTTCAGATTCTAATTTGGTAGCGGATGTTAAAATGAATATTTTAAATATCCATAAAATGGTATTAACCAGCATTTTATTTCTATTTACATTTCTAATATGATGCAACATTTGTTTTGGTAGCTGAAAAGATAACCATTTGTATTCTGTACTCAGTACCCCTGCAGTCTGAATTCACAGTCCTGTAGTGATTAATAAACCCTAAATTGTCTTACTTGAAGTAATAATAATGTTTTAAACCAACAGATGTATGTAAATGTAGACTTAAAATTTTGTTAAAATTTCTAGTATGAGAGGAATAACTATCAGGATATCACTTCCCCATCCTCTTGGGTCTTGTGTTACACTTGCAGAAGGGCTTCAGCGCTCTCTCTTAGATGTAAACTAAAAGAAAAGAAAACACTAAGAAATTAGACATCACCAGTTTTCCACTCAAACACATCTACTGTCTTCCATTTAATTAGTCTCTGCAAAGTAACTAAATAGGTAATTGGAAACTAACAGGCACAATGCTTTCAACTGTAACTGATAAACCAGATGATTTTGTGCCTATTTGCTGAGAACCAGAAGTATGGCTTTACCTTGCAAGTCACATTGGCCAGAAACTTAACAAAATTCAAGAAGTCAAATCAGATGAGTTAGATTCTCTAAGCTCTTGACCCTTCCATAAATTACCGATGTTATAAGGCTAAAGATAAAAAGTGAATATAACCCCATTGCCAATATTAAGCATTATAACTCAGTATACAAACCATCAAAACACTCTCCATGTATAAAGACTAGCCTGCTCTATTTCCTCCCCTAGTACAGTCTATAAGCAGTATTTTTGAGTCTGTGAATTCTAGTATCATCCATATTCCTTAAATTCCTTGAATGAATTAAAAAAAAAAACCAACAAAAAACTCACAAGTTTTCTGGTTTTAGGTAGGGTCTTCCCTTGAATACTATCACTTCCTCTTTGCAAAGGCTGGTTTTAATTTGTATGTATTTTAACCTCTCTGTTGGCCCAGATACTAGATGGTGATTTGGGGAAAAACCTTTCTGTATTAACTTGTGGCAGGAAACTTCTGGGAACCTGCTCTGCAGAACTAACCTAAGTGAGACCTGGGATGAGATGGATTTTGGAATTCCTACATTGCTAAACAACAGTGATGGGACACTTTCCCCAAAATATCACTCACCGCTCCCAGGAAAGAGACAATCACCAGCTCCCACTGAGAGGTATCTCAGCAGGGGCACAACAGTGCAGGAACTGGGAAAGATGCAGGTTTCCCTCTGCTCCCACTCATGTCCCTTTCATATAACACACAGCAAGCAAAGCAATACCGTAGTCTCTGTTTAACATAGATGTATAGCTCTGCAACTGCAAATTATATTCCTTGAATGACCTTTCTGCTGAGACCTCTACACAAAGAGTTGTCTTTCAAATATGGATTCATCAATATTTATCATCCAGGCCACTGCCAAAGAAAATCTTGAAAATAGTTTAGCCAAATGATCCAACTGCCTTGTATTAACAGTGAGCTTACACACAGGTGTTCAAAACCTAAAAGGTATTTTCAGTGAGGCTATGATTTAGGCGGCACAGTCTTAGGGGATTTCTAAGCTCATGAGAAGCACATTTTGTTTAAGTAACACAAGGTATTCACAAAGATAACACATAAACCTATTTGGAAGCAATGATAGCTTTGGCACATAGCCAATCAAGCAATGCTGAAAAGCTGGGTAGCAGCCATCACAATATAAACATTTTGACTGGGGAGGGCTGGCTTCATGGAGAGAGGGGAGAAATTATAAGTCAGTAGGCAGTTTTCCTACAATCTCCTTAAAGACATTTATGTACCAAGATGTGATAAAATTTCTTTATTCTCATCTAGCAAGCTTTTACTTTAGTGGTAATTAAGTTGAAGTAGAGACTGGCACATCTAAGGGGCAGAAACAGATTATTTGTTTGGAAGATGCATTCACAAAATCAATATGAACCTATTTGTTGAAGGGTAGCATTTTAGAGAGATATCCACTGTCCTTATTTCAGTTCTGTTGGTTTCCTGAGAACACAGTGTAGAAAAAAATAGGAAAGGCAACATGTGCTAAACACCTACATTTAAGAACCTACCAGCAAAAGACTATGTAGTTGTCATCAGGCAAATTCTTGCCTGAGTTCAATAACTTCCTTCACTTATACCAAGTATGACTTTTAAGCAGTTTAGGCAGCAATACTTCATGTGGAATCCTGTCATATATCCTGTAATGAGTTAAGTTTTACTCTTTAAACTTAGGATATATTCCTCTAACTTTCATTCTCTTTTGGATGACATATGACTTCAAATCTAATACCTTGTTCAATCTAGAAGATTTCAGATGTGTGACTTGTATAAAAAAAGATCTTTGCAAGAGCCACACACTTACAAAAACAAATTAGCATTGAGTAAAGCTCTGGTTGGTATATGTAAATATTCTCATGGAAAATTTGATTAGGATTTCTAAGAAAGAAAAACTGAACTTCCATTATGTAGTAAGCCACTCTGAGCTACATAAGTTGACTGGATGTCGTGGGCTTGTGGACAAGGAAGGTATGCTCAAAAAAAAGAGAAGAAAGGTAGGGTCTTGCTTTGGAGAAGAGGTAATAGATTTGCACATGTTTTAGATGATATAAAGTGAGCGACAAAAAGTCTGAAGGAGTAGAGGTACCTGCCAGAGAAAAAGGAAGAAGTAAAATTATAGGAATTCTGGACCATCTTTACCTTACATAAATCCTGTGCACAGCAATTAATTATCAGCAAAGTAGTCCACTGTGAACTTTTATGAAGATTTGCAGATGAAGCCTCTTATTCTTGTGCTGTAAAAATACTTATACAGAAAATTTAATTCCTTTTGGGCCACTCAGAAAGAAGCTAAATGAGCAGGATTTATAATTTTCATTCCTAAGGTAAAATGGATTATCATCTTTCATACTGTTTTCAAATAGAAATGGAGCAATAAACACATCTGAGAAATAAAAGGAATTATCTTACTTTGCATCAAAAATATATTGTGCTTAACTCATGGGTTAACTGTGAAAAAAAAAAAAAATCTACTTTACCTGCAAGTAAACTCAATGTAACAAAATAGACAAAGCCTGAAAATTAATACCATGAAATAGCTCGATACAAGTTGATCACAAGACTCCATAGTATCTAAAGGGATACCAGATGGGACAGGGATAGTCATCTAGTGCAGACTGATGCTTTCCAGAGACATGTGCTTCCCTAAGCATATTGCCACATTGCTGTATCATTGGACTAACTTAGCAGCTATGGTTCAATGTTCTACTGATTCAGCTATGCTACTTCTGGCTCTTCTGCAAGATGGAAATGCTCCCACCTCTTTTCATATTACTTCCTGAAAAATTGCCAGCCCCTTCTTCAGTCTATGAAATTTTTATCCTCATCTCTCTTGAAAGACAATGAACCTAAAGCTTGTGGAAATCAGCATTAACATTTATGAAAAGCAGGATACAGAAATTCTTATAATTGAAACATCAGGTATTTCCCTGAAAATATAAGATAATGGTGTAAAAGTAAGCTATGTATCGACCTTTTTGATATTTACAATATTTATGCTAAATCTCATATAATTAATTCATCCAGGAAGTCAAGAATTTGTCCTCTTTCTAAAAAAAAATATTATTTTTCTGCTTAAATCATTAGTATTGCATGTAACATGCTATTCTAATCAGCATGGGTAGAATGTAAATAAAAAATGCGTTTTCCTATTCTCTTTCTCATATTGTTCCATTTGTTAATTCACTCTTGTGGAATACCAGGTGTATTATTGTGTTAAAATGATTTTAGTTATAAGGTGAATGAAAAGTTCAATTTCGTATTACTATTTCTGCCATAATTTTTAATAGTATCATATTTTCCTTTATGCTACTCTTTCCCATAGTGCACTTATGCAATAGCCCATCTGCAATACATAATTAATGACATACAAGGTGTTTCATTAGTGTGTGCCTTGGTTATATCATCTCTGCTTTCTAAACAGAAATTTCCTGTTTTCTCAGTTGGTTTGCTGACACTGAGTACTTCTTCACTAGTTACAATTTATGGAAAATACAATCTCCTACATTCTTATTGCAGAAGATTCCAATCCCATGACATCAGCACTAGAAGATGGGTAGGTACTGTACAGTAAAAGGTACAGCAACAAGTGATTATACTCCCTTCCAAAGTACTAGATAGTAATTTTTTGACACAAGCTCTTGGAGTATCTAATTGTGAGTCCTGACGTCCCTCTGTATGAATCTTCTGTTTCTCTTCCTTGTTCCTCTTCAAAACAGCTTCCCCACTATAAACAGTGTTGTGTTTTTTACTTTCCCAATGTCAAGCACAACCAAAATAAGCTATTGCTTTCTGTCTCTTGTTCTTGTTGTGTTCCTGCCACACTGTGTGAAGGAAGATGGATTTTAAATTACAAACCTCAACATTTTTCTTTGAGTTAGAGATGCCTCAGACTTTAGTTAACATTTTCAATCACCCTGCAGTTTGTAAGCCTGAAAAAAATGGTTTGAGCCCTCAAGCTGAACTCGTTACATTTGTAGAATATGAACAAGAGATGTGAAGAACGGAAAGAGCCACAGGAGTACCACTTAGCACTCCTTTACTGTCTTCCCCTTCTATAGTCATGCCAGGTATCACAAAAGACCAAAGCTATGTTACAGATTTAAATTCAGTATACAAAGTGTGGATATCTAGAATATTTGCCATCCTCAAAGGTTTTATGAATACAATAATAAGAATTCTTTTCAGTGAAGCTATTTCATGTTCCCAGAAAGTGAAACTTGATCTTTTATACTACACGGCACAACAAATCCTCAGACCACTTTTTTGACCCAGACACTTGTGAAAACTTCTCTCATAATGAATTCATGGGTTGAAGAACCATGGAGAAACAAGGCCACTGCCTGTGAACCTGCAGATACTGCCTTTATTTATATAGCTGGAAAACTGCTTGAAAATTATGTATAATTTTGTGGTGGAAGGAGATCTAGCTACTCAGATTTGCATTAGAAATGAATGCTAGGTGGATAGGCACAGAGATGGTAAACAGGTTTCCCATGATGCATGATCCAGGAACCAGGCGGTCTGCCTCCATTACACACCTACCTGCTTTACAGAATGCATTAGTCATCAATCTTCTGTCTTCCAACACACAGTTTGACCATTCTTTTCATGAAAAGGGAATAAAAAGACACCAACAAAACAAGCTATACTGTCACTACCCTGTCATCAATACTTTTCATTTGGTTTTAGACATCTTGCCAGCCATTTGTCTATGATTTCTTAGACAGAAATGTCAATAGAAATCTCTGTTTATTTTTAAAGAAGCTTTGTTGATCTCTGCTCACGTAGCTTTAAGAAACTGTTTAAAGTGTGCTGGGAATTGTGCAGCATGCTAGAAAACTGCATCACACTGGCCCTTTTAGCCTGCCCTTTAATGTCCACTACCCAGCCAATGTAGGAGAAATAAGATGGACTGAAGGCACAATCCTAAAGTTCCTCAGCCAAGCCATATTGTCATATCATCATATATACAGTCTGAAGACAACAACCTGCCTCTTCTGTTGTTCAGCACGAGGCATTTTGCTAAGTATATTTCAATATGACAAGTCTCTCAAGAGACTGAAAACACATCATCATCTTGCTCTGTAAATCCAACTACCTTATTCTTGCATGCATACGTTGAATGAATGCTTTTTCAAACTTTTTTTCCCCTATGGAAAGAAGGCAAACCCCCCCACATTAGAAGTCCATGGACAAGCAAGAAGCAAGCTGAGGAATATGTCTAAGAATGAATCAGGTTAGTGGTCACATTGGGCAGCATCATTCCCATGCACTACTGGGCACTAATTGATATAAAAAATATGATCAGGAAAGAATACTTACATTATGAGTTATTACAGTTGGCTCACTAAGAAGGCTCTTTAATATCTGGAGAAACCTGTTCAAATTTACACAATTATTTATCATCATCATCATTCTAATAATTGTTTTCTTGCAATGTTTTCTATCTGACTCAGCTTGCTTATCTCTAATAATAAACAAAGTACTTGACTTCTACTTTATAAAAACAAAGCACAAAAGAGCCATGGCAATCAATTGCTGAAGTGACTGAGAGCAAAATTGCACAGCAAGCATGTGTACTGAAATGGTGATGATTTGTAGGACTTCGTAAATCACACAGCTAAAAAAAAAAAAAGAGACTAACAATACATCAATTTTTCCATCAGCTTCACATGCCAACCTCACATTTGACCTACAGCATGTCTGAATTTACAGACTTCTTCCTGTAACTAACTAAAATTTTGCAACCAGAAAGTGATTAATGTATTCAGTACAAGAGAATGCACTGTTTTTTGTTCTAGTAACTTTTTGGCATCAGACTTTGACTTTCAGGTGAGAGGTCAAAAAGTAGGCTGATTAGCCTAGGAAAAATTAGTTTTTAAAAGTATTTGTCATTAACCCATTTAATTCTTTACTTAAGAGTAGCAAAAAAAATGTTTTTCAGAGATCAATATCAGAAGGAGACTGGCTAAACACAAACACTTACAAGTCCTTTGGGGCCAGTTAGAGTTCACTATGTTTTTTATTCATATGTTACTTTCTTCAACATATTAAGCTATCTAGAATGCACCAGTAGACAGAGACTCAGCAACTGTAACACCTTAATTCTCGTCAGATTTATGGGAAGTTTGATGGTACTGCATGTGGTAATGCTCCAGAAATGGTACCTTCAGAGCAGGAAACATCTACACACTGTCTTTGAGTGCTGCTCATCTTAAGCAGCTCTGTATGAAGCAACTATTATATTGTAGATGATAGAGGTTACTATGTCTAATCCGGCTAATGCCTTCATTTATAACATTCTTGCAACATACTCTTGATAGTTGCATTGCCCTCTATGGTTTGCTGCAATGCCTCAGTATGCAAAAAGAATACAACCCCTGGGTAAAATATTCTGCTGTTCTTCTGGAAGTCAATTTCAGAGTCAAAATCACAATTTCACAAACAGGGTTCATACTGTGCAAGACAGGATGCTGCTCATATCCCATCCCACTGAGCAGGCATTTGCTCTGTTGCATTGCTTTAACACATCTGTCCAGGCTAAGTCCTTGGCTAGAACAAAAAAATTGTAAATGATCCCACCTGAGGCAACTATGCAGAAGGAGAACTTACTTCCTACATTTATGAAAAAGTAAATATATTTTCTGCATTTTTCACAATTTATCAGTATTAATATACTATTGCAGATGTCATGTCACGTGGTTTTTTTCAGTTAATATTATGACACATTTGTTAGGTAGGCTCAGTTCATAATTTTGGAAGGCTGATGCTGAACTGACCTGTTGTGGGATTCAGGTTAATTTAATATCAATTGTGGAAAACTGTGTGTCTTTAAGACTTCTTATACTAGGTAAAATTCTGCTCATCTCTGAAGATTTTCCCTGTAGAAAGGAGAAAATACTTGCCTGATTGAGAAAAGAGCAGAGCAGCGTCACAGAGAATGGAGAAGAGATACATGGGACCAGAATGTGCCAGTGAAATTTGGATAGTGTGAAGCAAATTAAGAAATCGGTGCAACACAGCAGAATGCAGGACTGGAGCAAAACAGCCACCCTGTTACCTCATGAAACAGGTGCTTCTTTAGGAAGAATGAGAAAAGACTTAAATGATCTTTAGAAAGGAAGGAACATAGGGAACAGGTGTACCTACAACACAAGAAACAGAAGTTGAGTTCTAAGTAGAATAAAAGCTGGTAAGGACTATGACATAAAATCTTGATTTTTTTTGCACAGGACGCTAACAGCTAATAACAGGTCTGTTAACAAAGAAGTCATGAATAGAAAAGTTTTAGCAGAACTTTGTCTATGAGTTTTGTTGGAACACAGGGAATCAAAGTTCAGTGATTTACATTGCTAATTCTTGTGGAAGCTTTCATTTCACATTTATAAATGTATGGAAAAACCCACCAGTCAGGTCTCAAACAGAAGGACATTTTCACATAGTGCCCACATCAATGTATATGGAACTGGAAATAATGTCTAACACCTATTAGTTTGTCTAAGAAATTAAAAGTCATTACTATGTATGAAGGATCTACAACAATTATTCTGGGACAGCATAGAACTTAAAAGGCCTCACCTCTTGTCAGTAGAATTGATGCTAACTGAGCATCATGCAATAAATCACTAAGCTAATGCTGAAGTAAAAAATTCTTCTTAATTTTGGTTTCAATGAAAACTGGATTGAGGAAAGAAAACTTACAAATAGAAAATATAAAGATAAAGAATTATCACTATAGTGCTTTTAATATAACATTGAAAATGAAGTATATATAAAAAATGGAAGCCAAGGTACTCAGCTCTTGGAAGTGATGTTGAGTTACGCCACCTGAGGATCTGGCACAGACTGTAAAAGCACAATCATTTTTTTCTTCCAAACACTGAATAGTTCTTACCACAGTACTATTATATTATAATATGACTAGGAAATGCTGCAAATGGATCTAATTATTATTATAATCCTAACATTATAATCTTGAAGTCCTTGTCAAATGTTATTTCCAAGACATAGAGAGATGTCCTACAGGCAGAAGAATTAAAATAAATAGATTAAATAATTTCCTACTGGCGAGATATCCTAAAAAGCTAATAGGTTTAGATTCCAGATTGGATTCTGTAGCAAAGATATTTGATTTTCTTGTCAAAATTTAACGATCTGACAGTGCTCCATCAATCATTATGTACAAGATAGGCTAATCAGAAAAATCAAACTCAACAATAACAATACAGACAAAATTTTGGCAAGGTACATTAGATAGGGATCAAGGAGGATAGTGCTTTTAGTCTAATGTTTTCAGTGATCTTGGATGTATGTCTAGTGAGTATCAGTTCATGTGCTATACTATTTCAGATAGATAACAATGGTTTGGTATTAAAAAAACCCCAAAGTGTTGTTTGCAGATCCAGTGAATGCTGGAATCCTCCAAGATTCGGATGACTTGAACTTATTACTAATAACTTGCATGACAAGTATTGAAACTCAGGCAGATAAAATAAGTGAATCAATGTCCACACCAATAAGATTCTTCCAAACCAACCATCTTGCTTTCACTTGATTTTAGAAAACTGTTTTAATACTTCTTCATGAAACAGCCACTCCCTCTGTAAGCAAAAGTTCACAATTACTCCAGCTGTTATGGTTTTAAATATATCAAACTGGAAATAAGACTAGTCATTTAATCTGTCCTTTGTGATGTTTGAACAGTTTCCAGATGATTTCTAGAAAACAATAGTGCCTCTTTGGAAGTAACTCTTGCCCGATTAAGGGAATCAAGTTATATTTTTTGTAAAAAAGCTCTCCAAGTGCATAAATATTATAAATCAGGTCAGTATTGTTCTAGTATGAGCCAATGTCTCTTATCTTACATAGTTTTGATAGTACTGCCATCCGTTACACTTAAAAGCTTTCAAACTGAAAAAGAAGGAATATTCTATTAGCAAATAGATTCTACTAGTGCACCATCTGCACTTCTGCTTGTAACACCTGACAAAAAGTCACCTTTGATATCCTTAAATTTACAAATGTCTCTCTAGAGTCTTGCGTGGTGTTGCTAAAGAGACATTGGTTCCTGTGGAATCTGCTTGCTTCCCTGACAGAGCACCTCTCACTTTATGGGGTATGAAAAGAAAAGCACCTAATTATCTCTGTGACATTTAGAAAAAAATGTGGTGAAAGAATGAATGAGGACTGGTACTGGGAGTGATGAAATTTGATCACGTCAGCTGTGAAGTCACGCTCAACTACCACAGATCTTGTCAGAGTGAGGATATTGCACTTTCTTATCAACAGTGACCTAGCGCTTCCATGCATGCTAGAGGCATTTTTTCAGCTCCATAGAGCTACTTTTTGGACATAAAGCAGTTTTCATTTCAGAAGTCTGAAAGAGAGATCTTGCATTTCTGAGTGACCAGTGACCAGATACGACACCAGACCATGAGCTTCTTCTGATCAACCAGCAACCTGAGAGCAAGATCTCTTCAAGAGCTTCATTGCTCCCTATAACTCCTAGCTAGTGTTATGGTCTCTAATATTGATAGCAACGCATAGTGCTATGGATGAGCTTTGTTTTTAGTGAGAGTACAGACTCTAATCTTGAGCTTACAGCACAAAGGTTTAATTCCCCACTCTACCACAGACCTTAATGAACCATTCTTAAATCACTATTTTTGTGCCTTAGGTAATAAATTATGCAGTAGTTTTCCATTTTCTCAAGCTTTTTGCAAGGATGCATGTCCTGAAGTCAAGTATTTGTGATGCTGAAGAGAAGTGTGACTTGTTACAGTTAAAAGAAAACAAGAAGACAGACAGAAATTTATATTTTAAAGTCCTTAATGGATAAATTAACTGAGGGACAAGGCTGCTTTAATGATTCTTTGTTGTACAAGGGGAAAGTAATTGTGTACTTTCTGAAATATACTAGTGGGGTTTTTTTAACAAATAAATGATTAGTTATACTAATTAGCATAGTGTAAATTAGATGTATTATCTGTAGTAAATATTATTATGCTCAAAATAGTGTTATGGGTAAAGGACGAATGCCATTTATTGCTTGACCAGTTAAATTTCACAGCCAAATGCACCAAATCTTCCAGTGAAAAAAAAAATCTCAATTAAAAATACAAAGATATTACCTGCACAAAACCACCTTCCTAGTATCCACATCTTTTCTGTGGCAATGTCCTCACTCTCATATCCTATTCCACTTCATTACACAGTTTCCCATCCCAACCTGCTCCCTTCCCCCGGGCTCCCATGGAAGTTGTGAAAGCTGCCCTGCAGCCCCATGATATCCCTGAGGGCTGTGTCCCCTGCAGAAGCTGCTGGGGCTGTCAGCCCCTTCCCTGGTGTTACTTGCAAAGGTGGAGCTCAGAGAGGCTGGACAATGGGTACTTGACCATGGGTGCCTGGTTAACTCAGCTCAGCTGTGTTCAGGCTGAGGGCAGCCCAGCTACTCCTTGGACCCACCATAGCCTGTTGCCTGTCTCCAGCAGTTGCAATTCTAACCATGCTTACTGGGTTACAAAGTGAGACTGTTAGTTTAAACACTATGAAGGCAAGGTACACTGAATATGACTGCTCTGTACTTAATTTCACACTGAGGAAAACTAACAAAATCGATGGGAAATAATGTCTGTTGAAATAATTGACTTCCTTCTAATTCCTTCTTTGAGAAAATTATTGTTATGCATATACTCATCATGTATTTCATAAATGATGAGTGATTCATGAAAGACCTGCCTGTTATGAAGAATTAAAGACATGCAACCACAGATTCAAATCTTAATTGAATGCTTTGTGTTTCCTACTAATTTGATAATAAATCTTTCTTCTTTTAGTGGTATAGGCTAATGTTAACACAAAAATAATTTGGTTTTCAATAAAGAGGTCAGCTACTCTTCTGCTTCATTTCAACATATCCTGTGTTAGACAAAATAGGTAGCAAATATTTCTTGCTTCTCTGCAGGTTTCCAGAAGGATTATCTAATGCCAATAATCAGACCAGAAAAGGCTGGTTTTTACGTTGGAAAGGAAACTACCAAATAAACAGTCCTTCTGGTATTAAAGATTCACTTAGCTGTACAATTATTTGTTCTGAGAAATATGAATTTGCTTTCTGTGTTGTAAATTTAGGCCTTATTTTATCAGAGCAAGCCATTCTTATTCACTTATCCATGAGATATCCTAGCTCTACCCTAGGCAAGCCCAAGGCATGTGGCCGTCTGGTAGCAATGGCAAAATCATATTTACTGATTACAAACTGCATTCATCCTTCAGCATTTACATCAGATGAGGTGCTGCCCGAGAGGTACTACCTTCCTCAAGGCAAAGGAATGTAGCACCACTGAAACCAATGGATACCAGAAGAGATTCTGAACAACAGTGTCTATTGCTGCAATGATGCATGACAGTGGAAATTACAGAAATGCTCTCATATGGGAAAAAGAAAATATTTCTGTTTCTACCAGAGAATGTGCATGGTTCCTGGTAAAAGATGTAGCTATATATTATCTTAAATGTGCTTGCCATTCAGCTTCCCAGTAATTTTTCTTGACAAAAGAAAAGGACTGATGGTAAAAATGCTGCCTACATTTCAAGAGAAATAGTAGCAAGTCATTCTTCTTTGAATTAAAATCCCTCCTTTTGTTTAAATCTTTGAACTGCTCTACTTATTCTATGACAATTCAATAATTATTTGCATAAGATTGATTTTCTTCTAAAGCTAAAGTCATTAGGCCTTTGGTTCAGAGCCAGTTTTGCAAAACTTGGATGTGTAGGAATCAAATGGTAGCTAGATTCCAACTCTGAGATTTTCTTCAGCTGTTAGATTGTCAAAATAAAATTCTGAACAAACACTCATGTCTCATATCATTACATTTATTGTTGAAAATTGCTCATCAATATTTGCTTGCACACTAACTAATAGCATGGACTATCTCACTCCCTATACAATATTATAGTTAATAGCAATTTTGATGCCTCACACCAGAATAGAAGTTGGCTTCAAAAAAATCAATAGACTTCCTGTTTTGTATCAGGGAAGACAGATGAACAATAAATCATGTATTTTGAAGTGATTGTTTAGTCTGACAACATGGTATTCAGAATTATTTTGAATGATATGTATGAGTCACTGTAGAATCAAATTTTAAAGTGAAATGCATCTCCTAGTGCCTTTGTTGCTCCTGTTTATGGACAAGTCACTGCAATAGTGTCTCGATCAATTTTCTGAACCAAAGTGTTTAATGCAAGTTTGGAGTTCACAACATCAGTTTGCCTGGTTGATGCCATTTGTGGATTATTCAAGTTAAAGCAGCATAATTTCATTCATGGTGCATCATGAATATGACATCTGACTCTAGTAAGACAAACCGAACATACCTAATGAATAATAGAAAACTGTTTTACCTAAATTAACACCCTTAAGTTTCAAATATAAGGATTCTAAGCTTCTTTCAGAAAGAGGACACTAACCAAGAAAAACAGCATCCACCAAAACAATTGACCAAAGCATGGCATGCACGTTATCATGATAATCTTACATAAACAGATCAAAATGGAGTGACTTAAAGGCAACTGTTTATACTGAAAACTATTGCTGCTTTTAAAGGAAGAAGTCTCTCAACTTCATCACAATGATCCAAATACATTTTTTATGATAGTATAAAACTTTTTTTTTTTCAGAACAGATATATTAAGGATGCAGTATCAAGGATGTTTTAGCATGACAAATTATCTTCATTCATACTCAAGGCAGAATAATCACTTATCTTTTCTTATTCAAACAAATAATGGTTTTGTGTAAGACTAAAACATTAGTTATATTGTGCAAAGGTTTAATGCATCACAAATTCAGCACAGATAATTGCTAAATATTCTTGACTGGTAATCGTCTCAGCACCTCCTCATCTAGGACAGTGTCTTTCCTGCCTACATGTGTATTTGGCTGCATTGGAGCTTTGCTTGAAACATGTTTTTATTCCAGAAACATTTTCCTCTGTACCAGAACGGTGTACTCTAGTTTTGCACCAACAAAGAATATGTGAAGGACAAAGATAGATCTGAAATATTAGAGTCTCTTGTTTCCTGCATCTTTTAAAAAAAATCATGCAACTTACATGTCTTTTTTTTTCCTCATGGCTCTAAAACATCTGAGCTTTATACTCTTTTGTTTATTACATATTAAAAACACTGTACAGAAAGAATTAGAATTATAGCCAATCAAATACAAAGACTAATGTATATTATATTGATGAGCTACATTATACAGCCTTTTTAGTTCTTTATTTTTCTTGTCAGATAGAAGAGCATGGGCACCTTGATGTCTTGAAGTAGTTTGAGACGTTACTCTACTTACACAATGCCATTATAAAGGCACATATAATAAATAAAATTTCAAATGCTATTAAGATTGACCAATTTAGGTTAAAGGACTATAATGCTTTTATTAAGTTGTTGAGATGCTACTGATGGAAACAAGCATCACAGTAGAAGGCAGATGGGAAGGAATTGAATGTAAAAGGTAATTTTGATAGAGAAATGTTAAAGTATAAGAATTAGGAGAAAGGAGAAATGATGTGGTAAAGTAGTCTTTGAATGAGTATCTTAGATGGTTAAAGATTTGTATGCACAGAGAGATAGAAAAGAAAAATTGACACATGGATATAGAGATAACACAAAGGAAGTGTCTAGGAGCATGAAGTGCTAGGATACTGAAAAAGAGTAAAGAATCTGAAAAGTGAAAATGAACAGATACATGATGGGTATCTTTTCTGCCTGCAGGATCTCCTGACAACTATGACACTGTATGCCTGAAGATCAGATTCAGCTGCACAGCAATTACTAGTGATCATTCAGTATGTACAGCCAATGAAGGCAATAGATTATGGTTAACTTAAGGATCATAATCAAATAGATTCTCATTGTTGCAATGAAGTAGCTCTTAGTGAAGTTTTGAATCTAATTGCCACATCATTTTCTAGTTGTCTCACTGCTATAATTTCAAATATTTTGCCTTATCTTCTTTTCTTTAGTATCATAGTCAGCTCAGTAACTGTATGCTCTGAACGTGCCTTTACTTTACCCTCAAATTAATTTATCATATATTTACATTTTTTCATCACAACTGATGAAAATAAACAGATTTTTTACTCTTCTCTTCTCATGAAATTTCTTTTGCATCAGTGTCAGTAAATTCATCAGCTAGAATTACAGAGTGGTTTATGACTTCTTACTAAGTTTCTCAACAAATGTTACTGAATTGTTAAATGCAATTGTTCATATTGTAGTCAGACAAAGGTCTGCTATATTTCATCCAATCAGAAAACCAAATAAAAGTGGGAAATAATTATTCATCATAGGAAAGTAAGTTGAGACCCCTCCCATTATTTTTTACTAAACAGACCCTGAAAAAAAGGTCACTTTCCTGATAATATTCTCCAGATTTTCACTTTATCCCCAGGGCCTGTAATCTGGAACTACTAGGAAACATCTGTGCTATCAAAACATTTCTGTACAGAGGTCTCAAATATATTAAAAATACCAAACTGGAACTGAATGTTCAGGAATATTAGTCTGAGCAACTACACCTCAAACAAAATTTAAACCTGCTTTTTATAAAACGGGAGGACATTCCTGTTTTAAAGGACAAGAAAATTCACTGGGAAACCAGCTGCAAATTGACAAGATCTAGTTGGTAGCAGCTATTGCCTAAGAAGGCACTGCATACTGCTTCTAGAAGCAACGGGATAGAAAGGGAATATTAATAAAAAAATAGCCTGTTCTTTTTATTATGAACATTATTTTCATTTTCATTAAACAATTTTTATGATAGGCTTCTGATGATGAAGAATGGCAGAAAGTCCTTTTATCTTCATGTGTAGGAAGGAGGAAATAAGAAAATGCGTATTTTTCTGGAAAGCAAATTATACAAAGTTAAGGAACCTGGCCTCAAGGAGCCAAATAGATGTTTGCAGGTTTTTTTAATTTTCTAAATTGTGATGATCAAAACACTAAGTAATCAGAAAAAAGCTTTCTGAGAATTCATCAGATAGTTTTTGTGCCACGCCTTTTTATCCTTACCTTATTTCTACCGTATTCTAGGGAAATATGTAATTTGCAATTATTAAATCATGTCAAGATAACAGAAAAGTAGAAGTTAATGGAACTCACCTGTTAATGGTGCATCCTGCCTATGATTTTATTGCACAAAATTCTCTGTGGGTTTCAATGGGACACATGCCACTACCCATCTCTCAATGACCCTTATTTTGTGTGTCTTCCTGTTACAGCACAGTTAGTCATCTAGAAGGTATCTCCAGAATCACTGAGCTGTAAGCAGCCAGGAATATAGTTTAACTACACAAGCTATAACAACCCTGTTAAATTTTGATGCAAAATAAAGTTTGTGGGGAAAAAGTGTGATAGAATATACTTCACAGCAGTACAGTAACACCAGGAGAACTTGGTAGTTAATTCCTTAGACAGTAAGCTAGAGGAGGGATGTGGCAATTATTCAAGAGTCATATTTAAATAGATATGGAAAGTATTACTAGTGACTAAATTGTTTTATTCCCCCCTTTTTTATGTAAAGAAATTCTGTGTTAGAAATTAGATTTCTCAGCTGCCTGAGACACATTATAGAGCTTTACAGAAAGCTAGGATAAAATAAGAAGCTTTTTATACCACTAAGCACACTAAGCACAAGAACAAGCACAGTGCAGACTGGCAACCTTCTAAGCCTTCTGACAGACACTACTACTCTAGACTGAATAGCTAAGTCAGGAAGACTCACCTTTACTGTTCAGATGGCACAAAAATACAAATACTTCCATTCTTCGCTCAATACTTTGGATGATGTCTTTTTGTTTAGAATAAAGTTAAAAAAATGAACATTATACAAAACAAGTGAAAAACATTTCTTTCTATGTCATATTAAATTTGATTGGTCTAGACATTTTCTGGCACACTAATCTGCGTGATTTATTATGGTAGGGAAGACAAATACAGAGAAGTGGAAAGAAATCCCAGCAGGAAATTTGTGCCAAGTCCACTGTTATCATACAAAGATAACAGTTTTACCTAAGGAGGTTGTCTATATCAAGATAAGTTTAATGTGAAATTTAATATCAACTTTTATAACTGAAAGAGAAAACTGAAACAAAACATGAGCATAAATGGAAGAAATTATACAAAAATTACTATAATTATGAACATCAAAGTTACTTATCAAAACTCCATCTTCTTTATGCTAATTATTTTCCCAACAGATTATTCTGAATAGGATGAAGCCATCTCAGTTATGAAAGAAAACTAGTGTTTTCCCGTTCCCGGATAATTAGTCATTCATATTTAAATAACCTTCTTTCACTACTGCACAGGTGCATCAACCTTTGCCACACAACGTTGATCTGTATTTAAAGAAATACTCTCTGAATACTTTTAAAGGAATAATGAAAATAATGTGTTAACAGCTTAATCACGCTGCATCTCCTCAAATGAGATCCATCATGTGAAATACATCTTTTTTGTCAGAAACATTCACAAAACAGTTCTGACAGACTAAAATATGACAACGTTGTATCAGCAAGTGTGTTTCAGCATCCCTGCTAATTTAACACACTATTCAGCAGATATTCAATTTCCATGGCTGCTGGCCATGAAGTTTCAGTGAACTTCTATGGGTTGGCACCTGCGAAGCTTAATTCCAATTCAATAAACATAAATTCCTGCCCTCATCATTGCAGCTATGTTAACTGCTGACTATGGCTAAATCCTATTCACATATCTATATATAGAAGTCAGGATTGTATGTCCATCAGACTTGTGAACTTATGTTTGACAAGACCACAACTAATGACATGTAAGTGAGAGTAAAGTCCATGAATGGAAATACAGATGTTCTCAGAGATGCTAAAAGGAGAAAAGTTCCCTCATCAGTGTATTCCTATCTGTCTGGGCTCTGAAAAAGTTATCTACTACAGCTACAATAAGTAACAGAAAAAAAGTATACAAAAACACCCCCACAACAAAACCACTCCCTCTCTAGCATCCTTTGAGCTACTACATAACCTCCTGGGCATTGGAATGCATCTGTATAATGTATTCCTTCTTTCATGAACCAAGAGCTTCTAATGGACAGCTGCTGCTAGCGTGCTACACTGCATCAACTGTAATGTACCTTACTCTCCCACTCACACTGACTGGTGCATCATGACTGATTTAGGCTACACAGGGTGTTTTTACCTATGATTCAATAAGGGAACAATGCTTCTAAATACCAGGATGTCTGGTTTTTCCATCTGAGCCACAAAACAATTCAAAAACTCAAATCTGAGTGATTTTAATCAGAAATAGCTTAACAGTGCAATTCCACGTTCCTATGGAAAACTGCAATGACATAACTGATTAATAAGATTAAAACTTCAGTATTTTCACTATTTAAGCCGATTCAAGATTAAATTCCAACCAAATAGCCAATGAGATAGCAGTCTGCCGTGTCAATAAGCTCCTTAAATGAGCATTTGACAAATTGATGACAATTGATAATTGTCATCAATACTTTCATAAAAAAATTAAACAGGATTATAAATGCAAAAAAGTAACTGTGAATGGTAGATTGGACCAGTTTCCAAGGCTATGGGTTTGAGTAAGGGTTACACGAGATAATCACCAATTCTACTGACTGATCTACAGTGGTGTTCCCAGTTCAATGATGCTGGCTCTTTGCAGTTTTGCTGGTAATTTAAAAAATATTAAAAAACCCAAAGTAATTGATCAGATAATAAAATAAATATAATTGGTTGGTTGATGGAAGGAGTAGGAGGAATTTCTACTCTTTATTTAATCCAGATTCTGGAATTCTATTAGGCCTGTTCAAAGGTGTGTGCATAGTACAGGTGTTATGGTAAGAGAAATACCTAAATTGACTTCAAAACAAGCTGATTTCAAATCTACAAACTACCCAGATAAGCTAGCAATTTGGTATGTCATAATCAACCATGTAGGAATAAAAACTGACAGGTGGCACTGATCTATTTACATAGCTGAACTTTCACAAAGACCATAATGAAACATCACTGCAGGTATCTTTATTTCTGGTAAGCCAAAATGACATCCTTTTGGGTGGTCAGAAGATTCTCAATTAACAAAAGTCCCACAACCTTAAAGAAAAGATAACAAAGAACAGCATGAATTACTGTCATCACTAGTAAATATCAAAAGGTATGAGAAGTTTTTGTGCTCTTACGAAAATGATCTGGTTTGATCACGGTTTGCTCATCAAGGTCAGCATGTGGTTTGTGGTCATGAAAGAGTCAATTCAAAATCCTTAGGACAGTGAGGAGGGCACACAGAAAACTCACTACCCTGCACTTAAGGAGAGCAGACTCTGCCTCTTCAGGGATCTGCTTTGCAGGGTACCATGGGATGAAACTCTGGAGGTGCCCGTGAAATCTGGTTAATATTCAAGAATCACCTCTACCAAGTTCCAGACCAATGCATCCCAACCAAGAGAAAGTCAGAGAAAACTGCCAGGAGGCCTGCATGAATGAAAAAGGAAGTCCTGGGCAATATTAAACATGAAAAGGAATCCTACAGGGGGCAGAAGAAAGAGCACGTAGCCTGGGAGGAACACAATAAAAATGTCCCATCAGTCAGGGATCATGCTATGAAAGCTGAAGCCCTGACAAAAAAAAATAATCTGGCCAAGGATGTCAAGGACCACATGAAAAGCTTCAATAGGTATGTCACTGATAAAAGGAAGACTAGGGAGAATGTGGGTCCTCCTCGGAATGAAATGGAAGAACTGTGCGCCAGAGATCTGGAGAACGCTGAAGTATTCAGCAACTTTTCCCCTCAGTCTTGACTAGTAAGGGTTGAAGCCACATTTCCCAAGTTGCAGAAGACAAAGGCAGGGACTGGGTGAATGAAGAACCACCCACAGTAGGAGAGGATCAGGTTCAAGACCATGTAAGGTACCTGAAGGTGCATGAGCCCATGGGACCTCATTAGATGCATCTATCACTCCTGAGGGAATTGATAGATGAAGTTGCTAAGCCACTGTCCATCTTATTTGCAGAGTTGAGCAGTTCAGTGAGGCTCCCATTAACTGGAAAAGCATTTTTTAAAAAGTTAAATGGAAGACCTGAGATACTACAGACCAATCAGTTTCACCTCTGTGCCTGACAAGATCACAGAGCAGATTGTCCTGGAAACACTGTGGAGGCACATGGAAAATAAGGAAGCAATTGGTTACAGGTTCAGAAAGTTGGGCTTGTTTAGCCTAGGGAAGGGAAGGCTCTGGAGAGGCCTTCCAAGCAACCTTCCAGAACTTAAAGGAGGGCTACTGGAAAGATGAGGAGGGGCTCTTTATCATGGAGTGCAGTGATAGGGCAAAGAGTAACAGTTTCAAGCTGAAAGAGGGGAGAGTTGGATTAGATATTAAGGATTATAGGAAAACCCTGGAACAATAGGAATAAAGATAAAGACTTCAGGATAAGAGTGGAGCTAGAAGAGATAAGAACATAGAATGACATCACACTGACAGTACTTAAGTGTAAGATAGTGACAGACCAGCAGAAGGAAGGCATAAGAGGGAAAAGATAAGGGAGGAAAATATAGGAAGTCAGTATCTCAGGTGCCCTCTCACTGACATTTGACATGGGCCTCTCTTCACTAATTGCTGTTGACTAATTTATACTAACTTCAAGAAGCTTGCATGGTAGACTTCTAAAACAGAAGGACGCTAGGAGTTAAACAAGGACATTGGGTAAGTTATGAAGGTAGCAGTCAAGTTTAAGACAGAAAATTCAAGACATTTCATCAATTTGCTGAACAAGATATATTTCCACAAGTAAAACTGAATTCGAAGTTTGTTATACTAAATTACTAATGGTTAGAAACTAAAAACTGTAATATTAGCTCATATTAGCTTTAAATGGAAATTTTACTTCCCGTAAACTTTTCAGTCTTCCTGTCAGTATGCAGTAGCTTCCTTTCAATTCAGATCTCAAGAAGAAAGATTTTGCAGTGGTTAGCCTGGAAGAATATTGTACAAGGAGGTTGTGATCCACATAATGGTTAATCTAGATGTATACCTCTGTATCATGGGTGTTGTGTGATTGCTATTAAGTCAATGTATATTTAGCAGACAGACATGTAGTCGAAGTATATTAATCTTGAGTGTATGTAAAATATATTGTCTACCAATATATTATATGCACCTGTTCAGGAAATGCAGCTTTATGAATAAGAATATTGGAGTGCACTGTCCAAGGGATTCTTCAAAGCTAAGTCTATTTTCCAGTCCTGACTGCTGTTGCTGATTGGTAAATTTTTTTTTTTGCCAAAGAATCTACAGAAATATCAATGATCTTAGAGCTTGTGAACCTCACCATGGATAGGATGTGCACAATGTGCTGTGCCTTGGGCACAGGTCCATCTGATACCATGTGACGTATGGTATCAGATTGGAAATAAGATTTCATAACTGGATATCACCTCTTCTTTTTTATTTTTTAAAATTTTTTTTGGCTACTAATGAATAGTTTTCTGCTTTGTGATTGGTTGTGTATTCCTTACAGGACATGGAAAGAACTGGAACCTTCTCTGTACAAAACAGCCTTCAAGCTTCTTGTTATGCATACAAGGAAGACCTAACCTCCACAACAGTATCCTGAACAAACCTAACTGCAAACCATTCAGGGTATAAGCTATGTGAAAGTTATCACTAAAAGACACTGATGTTACAATTTTTTTCCACTCTCCTGCACAGTATGATGAAATGTTATGATGACTTGCACATCTGCAGTACACTTCTGAGTAGTGCAGATAGTAATATTGAACGATGGTAAACAGTGTAAGGGGATACTTTTGGAACCAGAAAAACCCTCCTTTTTCCATAATGTGAAAAAAATGTCATTTCTTGCACTTCAGTGGAAAATTCACAACCAAGCCTTCAGTCTTTCTTTTTTGAAACTGTTGGAAAACGAACAGCATGCTGAAGTCTCATTCTAACTGTGTTTTTTTCTCACTAATTTGGCCTCGTTTCACAAGTGTAAGCTGCTTGTGCCAAGACTTTATAGTCTGCTTTTTCTTTTTCTCTCCACTGTGCCAATAAAAACGTTTTTAATTTGAAGTATTATACTTATTACTTTCTGTGTCACTTAAAGGAATAAATTGATCTTGCAGTAAAGTGCAAGTCAGTAAAGTAATGTACATACATCAAGAAAACTTTTTACCAGCCAAGGTACTACAGTACAGACAACAGAATTATTTGAAATATACTGTAAGGTAACATTCTTAACTAACTGTAAATTCTACAGTAAGCCAATGAAAGTGTGTGTTTATGCTGTAGTAAATATCAGTTTTTAAACATCCTAAGGTGTCTTAGCTAGTTGTAACCTCATCTTCATCCCTATAGAATTGCTCCTTTGAAATAAATAAGAAATACATTTTATCAAATTTTCCTTCAAAATTTAAGAAAAAAAGTCTGTATAGATAGAGCCTCCACAGAAGATCTGTAATTAAGACCTCTAACTCCCAATAGCCTCAGACTTACTGAAACTGCATGGATATATAAAATAATTATCTGGAAGGTAGCTGTAGAAGGCATAGATACTGAAATAGATACTGATAGCCACTCTACACATTGTATCCACTCCTGTTTATGTAGATGGCCACTGCAAAGCAGAATAAGCTGCATTCAGGCCAGAACCTTACATTAACAGGGTCATCCTTTATTTACCTAAAGTAGTTGTCCAGAAGATTTAACTGTATGTTTTTTTCAAATGTTTTGCTGGGAAATTAAAAAACCCAGACTACAAAGGGATCCATTCAGTGGACTGAACTCTCAGTGTGTGGGCTGATCAGCTGGCCAGTCAACCTTCAGGCTAGCTTCTTTCCAAAATTTTGATGGAAGCATCAAGTTGTCTAGAGGAACACAGTACCATCTGTCATAGGCATTATCAGTGTCTTAAAAAATGGGCAGGTGAATAGGTAAACATATATGTTTCTGAAGTATTCTGATCAGACAAATTCATCTCAATTAATTTCCATTGTCAGGTGGGCATTTTCCATTCATCTTTTATATAGAACCCTTTAAAATATTTTTTAGCATAGCACATAAGAAACAGTATGCAAAACGTGGGTATTGCAGATAGTTTCCTTCAGACAGGCTATATGTCCATGGCACACTACACTGATTTCAGGCTTCTGGGTATTCTGTGAATCAGTAACTTTCAGATCAATTTTGCCCAGTGCGCATGAAATTGGTGGTTTGTTTCTTTTTTGCTAGTACTAGTTTTGTCAGAACATCACTAAGTTTGAAAGCCAAGTTACCTTTTTTCCGGTTCATGCATTTTCCAGTAGAAGTGATGTCTTTCCTGGCCCAATTTCATCCCTGCTTCGATCGGTACTAGTCTTGACACTGATAAGGGCCTCAACCTGTGTGATTCTACAGAAGGTGTAAGAGATGAGTTTACATATATAAACCCAAACTTATGGCCATGAATTTCCACAGCAATTGCACATAAAAATAGAATAAAATAAAAATCCACTTCACAATTCTCAAAATAGAACATGAGAAAGTAACAATCACAGAATCACAGAATCACCAAGTTGGAAGAGACCCATCGGATCATCGAGTCCAACCACTAAACACTAAGAAGTGACAATAAGAAATAAACCATCCTCCATTTGGATACTCAGCTCCCTTTAAATGTGCAGCAAGAATAGCTAGATAGAGCAAAATGAGAAGTCTTTTTCCCCTATCACTTTTCTGACAAGTTCTTAGTAACACTGTGTGGTTTGACAATGAACTGTGCAAGTTCAACAGTTATTTACTAGAGCATTTAACACAGCATCTCTTTAATACAGAACATACTTCATGCTTTACCATTTCTAGTCCTTCTGGTCCCTTCATTTTTTCAGAATGAATTTGTTTGTACAAATAGAATGTAGCACAAAGTCTCTATGGACAGTATACAAGTCTTTAAAAAATCATTTCACTGGTTAGCATTATGGTAAGAGCTGAGGTAGAGAAGTGAGTACAGATATATAAATACTGAGCAGCTAATTTAGGAATATTGCGAATATTGAGATTTTTCAATATTGAAGACAACAAAAAAGCAGAACAGGCTTTTACTGCCTTATCTATCGTCTGAAGAGGTTCCTAAAACTTCTAAATGCTTGATGATGTCCCACTGACACAGGTCAGAAGACTAATTACCACCCAGCCCAAATGGCAGAAGAAAACAGACATTTTTTTCTTTCAGGAGAAAAGAGGTTGATTAATTTGCAGATGAAATTCACCAAAAAAGAGTATTCTGCTCTAATGTTCTGCTTCAGCTATGGCAGTGAAGAAAAATGCACTAGCAAAGAGAATACACATGAACCGCTATGAGAAAAAAAGAGAAAATATCCTCAGAGTCTCTATGCAGGCAGATACTCATCAGCTCTTCACTGGAATGATTTGTGTGCAGCATTAGTATTTGTGCTGATCAGTTGCCCAGAAGCTCTGATCATTATTGTTACCAATTTTGCTAGTATGGTCCAGAAGGAAATCATGCCTGCCTCAAACAGTAGGTTACTTCAAAAAGAAAATATAGATAATTGGTATAAGATCAGTACTGTTAACCTTACTTTACTGATTGGGATGTGAAGTGCTACTAGATATATGTTGGAAAAGCCTAAAATGAAGCTCATCTTAAAGCTTGGACTTGGTTATAAGACTACTCTTTCTCATCAGCTTTTCACTTAACAATTGTTAGAAAATGACTGACAACTTGTTGTGAATGAATTTTTTAGATAAAACTTGTGTTTAAATAAATGCGACTTAATAGAATTAAATAAGGTCACACCATTACTAAGATTAGGCTTTGATTAGCGATCAGAACAGAATACAAATCACATAGTACTGCTGACTTGTTATGATTGCATACACAACCTCAAAAATTCCACCTGATGACACCAGTTTACAGATCAACAGCAACCCAGCTGACTTCAGGAAATAGCCTCCCTTAGTGGGTTATAATATGTTTAGGCTTTGAAATAGGCATGCAGATATTTGCCAAAATATTTGACATTCATCTTGACAATTGTTCCCATATTATGACCTTAAAGGCAAGTAATAATACTCAGCTTTGTGAGCTGATATTGTGTGAGTGATCTTCAGAGAAATAAATATGAAGAGATAAGCAAGTGAGGAGAGTGAAATGTAATAGCAAGAAACAGTGAAAATAGGGGATGATCAGAATAGGAACAAACTAAGGTCAGTTTTTTTGGTAATTATAGTGGCCTGAAATGAATTATACACTGTGGACACTGTCTCTAGGCAAATTTAAAACAAGGAATAGTAGATAAAGTCTAATCTCTCTGTTGAGCACAACACAGACCTTTAGGACCTCAGCAGCTTGCTGTGATCCCAGGGCATACTTGGAAGGGAAATATGAAGGATAATCTGACCCAGCATTAGCAACTCAGGCCAGGATGCTTTCAGTATTAGAGCTCTGATTGCTGAGAAGGAGAGAGACAAGCTAAAGAGAACATAATCCTAATCCTTATTTCAATCCCCCCAATTCCAGACTGCATTCCCTGAGAAACAAACCTAAGAACAAAACTTTTCCAGAAAAGGGTTGTATATACTGGCTATCAATTCCAAAGTAATTTTAATTTCTTATAGGTTCTGTTCTTTCCCACCCTCCTGCAACTGTCATCTTTGTGTTTAATCTTTCCTATAATATTGTTCCCTAAATTTAACCACTAGTGAGATTAGAGGTTCAGAAATGGTCCTTCAGTTCTGGGAGGAAAAAAGTTTGCTTGTTTTCATTTTCTTAGTATGTGACTCAGCTGCAGTGTTCAATTTCAGTTTAAATACTTCACTTTCATTATGAATTAGAAGTAAGGTGTTATTGATCACATCTGAAACGAAAACAAACTTCTGTATTTATAAATTTTGAATGTTGTTGTAATTATTACTTCTTTATTCCTCTCATTCACATTTCAGGTTAGGACTTCCATGTAGAAAAATTAGCTTATTCCTCCAGAGAAAAAGTTCTTTTTTTTTCCTGATCAAATCTATTTTGAATTGTCAAAATCAAATTCATAACATGCAGAGAAGTCTGTGTTCCAGAAAATCACCTTCCCTAATTCAAGTACTTCTTATGACCATTTAGTTCACCTTTGTTCTCTTCCTCTATTTCATGAAGATGACGTGAGTAATGATTATTATATTAGCTCTGGTACCACAAATGCTACAGCAGACTTGCAGTATAATTTTCTTCCTCCTTAGGGAGTTGATATTTTTATTCACAGCACATGAAAACCTAGTTTGTGGACAGAATATTTTTCCCCATTTCTGTTTCTTTATTTGGTGTTTTGATGCAATAAATTGATTAGATAGACTAGACAGTCGTTTCATAATCCTGTTCTGAGCCTACCAGAATTAATTACTGTTCACATAATACTATTCAGGAAGTATGTTTTAAAAAACAGAATACTCATTATGTTGTAATTGTCAAGGATGCTATACACATGGTATAAATCCTGATCGCTATGGGGACTGGTGCCTCTCTATTGCAAAAAGACAAGATGGTTAGCAGGTGAGAAGTTAGCTAGTAATGCCAGTTGATGCAACCTGTAGGCCTGTGTGAGGCTGTCATAGCACAGTTGTTCTTCCCCCATTAGATCAGATACCTGCCCTGGCTGCAAGTATTAGCATTATGCCAGTGCGTGCAGATGGGGTTAAATAGATATAAAAGGATCTCAGCTCAGGGAAATGAATAACATCATTTCTGCTGGCTTCATGACATGTTGTGTCTGGCCTTCAACACAATCCTTTGCATGAGACTCGAGACAGTTCTGGTTCAATTCCCTTGCCTGAAATAATCCAAATTTCATTAAAAAGGCACATGAATATGTATCTATCTAGGGACCTCTTTAGCACCTTATTTGCTCTTTAGTAAACAGTTTTCAGCATTCAGAACTGAAGTAACTTGATAGTTGCACTTAGAGACTGCAAAACACAGGTTTCCTGTTCATCTTGTTCAGCTTACTTTTAACACTGCACTTCCATCTGCTCTTTCCCTGAACTAAAGAAGAGGAAGACCTCAGATCTTGTTAATGCACAAACTCAAACAGATTTGTAAAGAACTTATTAACTCACTCAAAATTTCTTTATGATGGCTAAATTTTTTGCCTAGATGAATACTGAAGGAGATTCTCTTATAATTTTTCTCTGAGTCCTAAAAGTTAGCCAGTGGTGACTGAAGTCTTTTCCAGTCCAACAGCCTCACTGAGATTCTGAAGTTTGTTAGCGTATCAAAAGGGTATCTGACAAAAAGGGTATTAGGACAAAAATTCTGAATTCCTATTTGAGGTAGTTAAGTAGTACAAAAATTCTGTATTCCTAAGGATGATTTGTTAGGATGGTCCCTCAATAGATGATCTTAATGAATACAGAGAATCATTTCAGTCAGTTACAGAGGTAAACATATCTAGAACTTAAGCCCTTTTCTAGATATTCTTACAAAATTAAAATTGCTTACTTTGTTATTTCTTATATGGACAAGAGATCGTACTTATACAGACCTTGGTACTGTCCTTATAATTTTATATTTTTTTCCACTAAAACATTTGAAGATGATTTCAGGGTGACAGCTGGAGAAGGATACACATGATATTCTTTTTGGTTACAAACACAGATAAACAAATACTTGAAGTAAATCACTGTTTAAATTGCTTTGTCACTTTTGTTTTGCACCTTGAGTCTGAAAGCAAACCTACAGCATGTCTGAAGAACTATATAGTTATTAAGAACTGAAAATCAGTAATAATATTGTAAGGGGTAAGGCATACAAATTCCTAGTAAAGGAGAAGTGGTTGCCATAATAGTGGTGCATAACTAAATGTGATAACAACTTCAGAGGCTATTAACCTGATACTGTATCGTATTGAACAAAGTAAAGTTAGCCAGCGATGACTCATGTCCTTTCCATCACAACCTAATAAATGGACACAGAAATCATATTGATTTTCATGGATAAGCAAGTAGATCTGAAATCTGAAAACACTATGAAATATAAATTATGTAATATTAACCATGTTTGATGATCTCATAAGTCTATAACTTGGGGAAAGTATACTAAATTGCAAACTTTAGTTTTCATAGAACCATAGAATCATAGAATCACGAGGTTGGAAGAGACCCATCGGATCATCGAGTCCAACCATTTTGACACATTATCACAACAGATTTGGCTAACCAAGTTTTTGAAAACTTCTCCTTGTGCTGATAAGAGTCTCTGAAGCCTTGACTTTAACTGTAGACAGCTATAATATGGAATATCTAGCTTGTCATAAAATGGAAATCAGTAATGAAAAAAAGGCAAATTCAGTCAATACAACAGAACGAAGAAATATATTTCTGTTTAAAAATGAGAACCTGACAGTTTCCCGATTCATGGCAATTAGAATCATTAGGCAATAATTTATTTTACTGAAAGTGTATTTCAAAGTGGTATTTTCCTCTGAATTTACTTGGGGGGGGGTTCAACAAACATTCTTCCAGAGACTGATGTTTCTAATAAAGAAATGTTTCTATAAAATCAATTATTTTATTTTATAAAGCAGAAGTAGAACCTCTAAAACTTGTAACTCAAATAGATTTTTAACAACATTTTTAAAAATTAAGAAATTTTCCAGTGTTTGGACAGCTTCTATTGTAACTCTGACAACATTTTATTAATAAGGGACTGAAGATGCAAGCAGATCCTCTTGGTTGCTTGTCTGTATATCACACAGTCAGGTCAAAAATTGTAAGAGTACCCTGCTACCAGAAACAAAAGTTGTACAGGTTATTCAGAGGTCAAGAAGATGCAAACTGTAGTTCTGCAGTCCTCTTGTTTCCTGAACTCTGCATACTGGTTTCAGAAGTGAATGAGGAGCTATATAACCCTTTGAAAACCGAGGATGCTCTACTTAAGCTCCCCACTGCTTGTTTCTCCCCATTTTAGTTCTCTTTCTTTCATCTTGTCAGAAGATGGCAATGTAGACTCTGCTAGTATGCAGTACTGGCGCAACATTTTCCCCCAATTACCATTAGCAACACTTTAAAATTATTATTATTTTTTAAATGAAATTGGTGCCATAAAATTATTTACATTCACGGCAGAAAAATCTATTCATTTCCTGAAGGCTTCCTTCTATCCCCGAAGACCCTGGACTTCAGCTACCCAAACACGAATTGTGCAAACATGCTGGGCAAGCACCAGTGAAGGTGAAGTGAAGATTTTTCAGCTTTTATTTATAACATCTGGACCAAAAAAACCTTACATTTAAGATGTTCAGACACTCAAAATTTTCAAAATACAGCTCCTATAACAGACAACAGAACCACTCTTTTCTAGCTTCTGTACTTCCAAGTTAGAGACGATTTTAATATGAATGGACAATTGGGGAAGAGTATTTAAGGAGAGGCAAGAAAAAAAATTCCATTCAGACATTTCTAGAACACTATTTGTAAGCATTTGGAACTTCTCAAAGATACTTAGCTGTTCTATTATTTTCTTCCAACAGTCCTGGAAGACTGGAGAAGT
>WAAB01008949.1:71107-127806 GCA_013389865.1 Piaya cayana
TTATTCCTGTATTTATGATGTCCCTCTCCTTTTATTCCTGCATTTCTGCTTCAATTGGTCATGACTCCATTAACTTGCAGTCTACACAATTCGGTCAGCAGAGGTACAAGAAACCAGCTCTGCACACACATTCATGTCTTGCATGGTGAATGTGTCAAGCCCGATGTTAAGCATAGTTTGGTCTATTTTGACACAACTAACAAGATACTTTCTCTCGTTCCCTATATATCAATGGTCTGACTAAGAAATGTGAATTGACCTATCCAGACCAGGAGGTAGAGACTTTTATTACTACTTACTTGAGGAAGACTTACAGTAACCTTGCCAAGACCAACATTGTCTCTTCCTTCTGCTTGGGAGAGACAGAAGCAGGTGTACTACAAACTTCGTAACACAAAGCTGTTTGCTTGGTGAGAATTCTTGCTAAAAATTGCATGGTTTAATAGAATAATTTAGGAAACAGAACAAGGTTATGAAACAAAAGTTTTTGTTGCTTTTTTTAAATTTCTCCCTGAAGCTGATTTGTCCAAACATTGAAAACAGGAAACACTGAGGCAGCAAACCTTGTTCTACTTATAAAACACCAAGTCCTTCCCAAAACGAATGAGAGATAGAAGACATCCCTACTCCTCACAGATTCCTGAGTAGTCTCACCTCTCTGGCTGACAAGTAGATCCCATTCCTCAACATTAGAAGGCAGCAGAATCTGTAGGAGGAAAACAGGCTTCTTGGTGAACTGAGATGAAAAACAAAGGTGTGGCAGGGAACAAAGAAGGCTCTGCAGGTGTAAGAGACTGTGTTAGACTGTTTGTCTCAACATTGCTGCTGCTGTATTGCTACCACTTCCTGGCTTCAGTATCCAGTGGCTGCTGAGGAGTTACTGTCAGACCTGCCTAACCTTATGAGTGCTCAAATTGCTGCGATGCTGTATATTGAGCTTTGGGCTCTCTTTTGCTAGCAAGTTTTTGGGCGGATCCAGAGAAAACACTGTCTGTCATGAGTGCTGCAGTTTGGCAGGACCTGCCTTTCATAAACTCACATTGAGTGGGCCTGGTCACCCATTTGTCCTGTATGTGCTGTAAGATGGTACACAAGAACACCTCGGAAGAAGGAAGTTATGGAAAACACCTCTGCCCATGAGCTGCATGCAAGAGAAGGCTTGCACAAGAAGCTCTAGCATGTGGACAGCTCATGCTTTTCCACAGGGAAAGGAAAGATCCCAAGAACTGCCAGGCAACCTCTACAGTTGACCAGACCTCATAGTTGTAACACTCTGTTGGTTACCACATCTTCTTTGAATCATGTTTTCTTTTCAAATGCCTGTAAGCAGCTGAGAAAGAAAGAATGGGTGTGTTGGCCTAGTAGTTACACTTCCAGAAACAGACAAAGTTTTTCAGAGAAAAAAACACTTCAGCTAAAGAAGTGCAAGACAATATCTGTACTCCCTCTCACTTGGTTATTGATCTACAAACGTGATTGATCGACTCTCCTAGCAAACCTGTCTTGCTCAATTGTCACAATAGGAGTTAAATGTAAGCAGTAAAACCCAGGTCTGAAAACTTAATGAGTGAAACTTATGACATTCGTGAACAAATGTGCTGTTCAGAAAGTCTATACAAAATTTCAGACTGAAAAGGTTTTTATAAAATATATAAGCACAAGATAAGATTAGACAATCAAAATGGTCACAGCATAAAGGAAATGTGCAGTGCATCTTTCCTGCAGGGTACAGCGGCAAGGTTTACATAACTGCTGCTGGTATCTGTAGTACATTGATAACCTAGCATCCAAATGAGGTTCTATCATCATCTTTGGTGCACAGAGGGAATGGGGAAATGCAGTGAGAGAATAATATTGATCTCAGTATTTCTACTCTCACGAATTTCATACATGATATTTGACAAATGCAAACAACCAGGATCTCAGTTCTCCTTCAGACGTATCAGGTAAAGATAAAGAGATGCTTGCGCTCATCCAAAGATATAACAATCTCCTCTAGTAGAGGCCAGCTGGGTTTTGAAGCTGGGCATATGTCTTAAGGAAATATTACTCTGCATTTGCTACTTCCTTTGTGAGGACAGAGAAAAAAGTGTCTAGAATTTCACTCAGCTGTGAATTCTGATGAAGTATGAATTCTATTTTTACTCAGAAAGATTAATTTTCTAACTACAGTTGTTTTCGATTACCTCCTTGCCTTGAATGTGTTTTCATAATAAAGCTTTAAAGATGTCAAGATGCTTATCTTGGCAGTTTGAAATACAACTTACTGTCTTCATTCGGGAGAGAACTACTGCTCACTTAGAGTTAATATTTTGCACCTGGTTTGAGAATCAAGTTTAATTAATATTCAGAATTTCATTCTACTGTTTAGTCTGATCCAACCCCCCAAAATATTAATAAATTTGTTCTTTAGCCATGAAGATTTTGCTGAAGTACTAGCTTTTATAGCATTTTAGGGGGAGGATGGTATTTTAGTAGATATAAGATATCACACTTTAGGAATATTTAACAAATCTGTGAACTTAAAATTTTCGTGCTAATATATAAAAAATAACCTGTGGCCTTTAAGAAACCCTGTTTATCTAAAACACTTCATTCGTTTTTTTAAAGCTACTTCTGCTATATGTTACATCTAAATGGATTATAATCGAAGGAAATTAAATTACTTTGGTCTTCCTTGGCAGAACTAGGAGTAACTGTCAGTCATCCTGCATTGCACGTACAGCCATAATGCACAGTGCAATGCAGCACTATGCAGAAATGTCTGAGTTAGCACTGAATTAGCTGGCTTCAGAGCTGGACAGATTAAGGTGGGAACAGTGCCATTGTAACCGGGGTATTGCAATTCAGGCCAGTGTGCTTTGCTGGCTCCAGCTATTCAGACCACTAACTCACAGGTAGTTTGGGAATTTCCAAGTGGCACCATATTGAGTCATATACTTGCATTACCTTTATGGGTGGAAGGAAGATGCTGCTAAAGAAGGGGATGAAGAAAGCTTAAAATTTCTCTGATCTCTTCCCTCTAGTACATCTTACACCTTCTCAAATGGTTTTAGCATTGGTACTGAATTATTTTTCCATAACTATAGAATAAAAATTCAGTTAAAATAGAATGCTACTATAGTCCCAAGAAAATTGATAGAAGAAGCTAAGTAGCTTAAAACTTTTTAGAAGGCAATGAGATGAGACAAATTGATAGAGCTCTAGCAAAGTTATTTTATAAATTATCCATATGTAAGCCATTGTGCATCATAAATGTAAAAAATTGTTTTCTCCTCCTACTTTCAGTTGTATACTAGCACAGCTTCAGAGACTGCATCATCTAGGATCATGGCAAATGACAAATGAATTTTAGATATGAGTAGGAAAATTAAATGAGAAATGAAAATAATTGTTGCTAAGAAATGAACCGAGCAAACACCTGTAACTCAGATTCTAAAAAGTATTTATGAAACAGAAGTATAGAGCACCTCCACTTTGGTGAATGGTAAAACAGAGGAGCTCTTAAACCAACCCAAAGGGCAACTATTCCAATTTAATTTCCTTTTATTTCCCTTCTAGGCTTGTTTGAAAATTGATTAGTGATACAAAATAGTAACCCTATTATAAGATTGGCCAAATCTGGTCTTCAAAGTGTTTTAAAAGCAATAGGGAGAAACATATTAGCATTTAATGATCATATTTATTCACAATTTCAGAGGTTAAATACCATTAACTTATCCATTGATTCAGCTACGTTATGGAAGCAAACCATTCAAATTTTCCCATTTTTCTGTGATATGGCAAATAATTTGGCTTAGACCAAAAATTAACCTAGAAAAGTACCTAACCTTGATTTGAAGATAGCAATATTTTGAAAGTTTTATATTCAGCTAAACTATTCTCTTTCTAATTTTGTATTCTCCACGTTTGGAAATAAAACCTTGCAATGTAGCAAAATAACAATGCCAGAGAAAAGACATTCAGAGAGTCATTTCATGGATGTACAAACTATCAGGATTTTGCAATAATCATTATAAACTTTTAATGCACTAGATGTTACTTGTTTACTGAATACCAGAACACTGAAGTGTGTATTGCTATTTTTGAGTTGTAATATGTTTACTGTAATTTGTTAAAATGCTATGTTGCTCAGTCGCTTAAAAATGCCATTCTGTCTCTCATTCACACATTGCAGATGAAACCACAGTATCAACAAAATGAACATGTTATGAAAGCTATAAACCTAGTCTCAACAGTGAGTCCTGTTTCCATCATTAGGAAGGCCCAGATGAACAACTACAAATTATGCAGCTGCCAGGTCAGGGGAGCAAATATTTTTAACAGAAAGTGAAATCATCATTTCCTGAAAAAAGGAAATACACTTCAGCCATGAAAAGGAAAGGGAGATGTAGACAGGTTAAAAGGTAGCTTCTTAGCTGATGTGAATTGGCACCAGGTAAGGAAGGCTCCCCGATGCAGTATCACAAGGCTCTGTTTTTTCTTTCTGCAGGAGAGAAAGCAGCAAGTGGCTGCTGAGGATGAAGACAAACCTGGAAAGTTCTTGGAGATCATTACAAAAACGCAGTTTGATCTCAACACAGCTGCATTTTTTCTTTTGGGTTTGTTTTTTTTTTTTCCTCAAGAGACTTGTGTTATGAGAGGTGTAGCAAAGATCAGAAGAATGCCAGAGACAGTCACTCTGTATACAATTTTGTCTAATTAACCAGCATAAAGCATGTCAGAAAAGCACTGAATAATTTACTAAAGACAGAATTTGTTTGATTTCCCTCTGCATGATGTTAATTCCACTAGAAAAGAGATGATGTTGTGGATGCTTTGAGAGTTTCTTTAACTGTGCAAATATATGACTCATTTCAACATAGCTTTAGGAGCTGGCAAGCTAACAAAGTTTTGCAAAGGCCTAAGAAAAAAAAAGAAGACCTTTTCAGTATGTATAGCTAATATTGAACATAAGATTCCCACCAATTTGGAGGGTTTAATCCTTTACTATCCATAAGTCATTTCTGAGACAGCAGGAGACTTTACACTCCAGAAAACTTTTCACGTCTTTGTAGGTTTCCCCACCTCCTTTGGCTGAACATCCCTTGAGATCCACTACAATTCAGACAAACTTGAACTCTCTCACATTTGCAACACAGGAATAGGTTATAGACATATAGAGCTGAAAGGCTTTGATTACCAAAGAAGCTTCAAAATTCTCATTGTATTTAACACAGATTTTGGTCATGCTCTTCTCTTTTTGCATGCCATCAGTTTTACATGAAGAAAAGGTTGAACCTCAGATGCCACAGGGATTTAAGGTAACTTCTCCATTGCAGAGTGTATGGTTCAGTATAGAATCACAGAATCATAACATCACTAGATTGAAAATGACCCACTGGATCATCGAGTCCAACCATTCCCATCAATCATTAAACCATGTTCCTGAGCACCTCATCCACCTGTCTTTCAAACACCTCCAGGGAAGGTGACTCAACCACCTCCCTGGGCAGCCTGTTGCAGTGCCCAGTGATATTTTCCATGAAATATTTTTTCTTGATGTCAAGCCTGAACCCACCCTGGCAGAACTTGATGCTAGTATGACTAGTTTTACATTGGTTGCCCAACTTACCTATAGAAGTAGAAAAAATTGGTTACTTGCTTTGAAGCCTAAAATCCACACATTAAAAAACTGTGTCGGTTAAACAAATAAATAATTATATTAAATTAAAAAAAAAAAGTTGGTGGTGAAACACATCATTTTCTCTTGCTGCTTATCAAATTCAAGGATTTTTTTAGTAAGAAAATGGTCTCAAGTATCATAGAACCATAGAATCACCAGGTTGGAAGAGACCCATCCGATCATCGAGTCCAACCATTCCCATCAAACACTAAACCATGTCCCTCAGGACCTCATCTACCCGTGCCTTAAACACCTCCAGGGAAGGTGAATCAACCACCTCCCTGGGCAGCATATTCCAATGCCTAATGACCCTTTCCGTGAAAAACTTCCTCCTAATGTCTAACCTAAATCTCCCCTGGCGGAGCTTGAGGCCATTCCCTCTTGTCCTGTCCCCTCAGGTAGCTTTGATGCAGTTAGGAAATAATGAAGTATCTTAAAACCTATAGTAATCTGGGATGTATTGGTCTGGGGCTGAGATTGGGGCTGGGAATGGGGCATGAGCAGGGTCCGGGGCTGAGATCAGGGCTGGGAAGGGGATATGAGCAGGGCCTGGGGCTGAGAGCGGGGCACGAGCATGATGCATCCTCCGTCGGGGTCAGCCGGGGGGCGGCTCGGGGGCGGTCCCAGCATCCCACCCGGTCCAGCCCTCGTCGTGGCGAGCCGATATAGGCAGGGATGCGGCTCGGAGGGGCAGGCGGCGGCGGCGCGGAGCACGGGCGCGCGTCCTTTCCTCACGGGCGGGCAGCAGCCTGCCCCGAGCCTCAGGGAGAGCCCTTCTCGGCGGGGAGAGGGCAGCGGGGCCGCCCCCATGGGGTGCGGAGGCGCCGTGGGGCTGGCGGCGGTGCTGGCGGCCGCTGCCATGTGCGGGGCAGGGGCGCTCGCCGGGCGCGTCCTCAGCGGTGAGTGCGGGGGAGCAGCGAGAACTCGGCGAGGGGAAAGAAAGAACTCGGGCAGAGCCCGTGGGTGACAGGACCCGCGTGGGGGAGGCGAGAGATGGACTCGGGTCCCGCGAAGCCGCCGTGCGGCGCTGGCTGAGGGTTCGCGTCCTGGCCGGGGAGGCTGAGCTGGGGCGGGCGCGCACCCCGGGGCTGGAGGCGGCTGTAGGTTTGGGTCTTCAGGGGCTCCTGTAATTGTTTGAAAACGTGGAGCGTTCTTGCTGCATTCTCTTCTTGTAACGTTCTCTTCTTGTAGCATCTCTGCGGGAATGTTTCATAATTTTTGTAATTGCTTTGGGAAAGCAACACTGCGTATTTCCAGCACACAGGTGCGTGTGCTCAGAAGCTGCTAAATTTAATGAAAAGGCTATTTTGAATCGCACTTTGAGTCAAATCCTGAAAGGTAAAAACCGACAGGCTCTTGGAAGCGTGTTTGGTGTGCAAGGACATCCACACTTTTGTCGTGAGACAGAGATTTACACACTTGACTGCACTTGTTAACAAGTTGTGTGTGTAAATTTCTGTATCTGCAGGTAAGAAAATATCTCTTTACAAAGTGATTGCAGAACAAGGCAAATTATTTGTAGTCAGCTGTTACAGGGGCTGTAATGGTAGTACGTCAAGAAAACTTTTTTCAGTTTTTTTGTAACAAACTTGTGGTTGCTGAATTCTGCTGATTTTCATAGTCGCTGATGGAGTACAGTCATTAAACTGCTTTGGTGATGTCTTATTTGAAGCAAGTTGATGTGCAGAAATGAGATGTGCTGATGGGCTTTCGGTGAAACTATGTCTTCCAGGAAACAATAGCGAAGTGCAGGACTTCCAGTATTTTGAAGAAGCTTGCCTGCCTGTACTGTACCCTGAAATATTTCATCTATCTCTGTTATAATGTGAATTGTACACTCATGTGAATTGTACAGGAAAGTTCTTAGTTTAACTGTTTATATGAATACTCTGTGATGCTTTTTTATTTTAAGGAATAGTGAAGAATCAGTCATCCACAAGATGCATTTTGCATTACTAGTATCAGTGGAGGAGTCCCTGTGTGGCTGAGAAAACCCAGTGCCTTAATCATCTAGATGAAGCTGCTTCATTTAAGTGAAATATATAGCCAACTGAGTAGAGGTGCAGCTTTTAAAACTGTGTAATACATGTACTGCTTAGCCAGACTGTTCCTAGATGCATATGAGGCTTTGAAAGAATACAGGCTCTACCCATCATTTCACTGAAGCTTTTCAAAGCATATGACAAGCCTCATGTCACTGTATTATGTGGCTAGTACTTGCCTGGTAGAATACAGGAGAGGATTTGAAACCAATTACAGAGGGAACCATTTGTGTATTATCAGGTATTCTAGTTGATCCTGTATTCTTTAGGTAAAGGGGGTCCATTCTAGGCAATAACAGCCAAAGATATTTAGTATGCACGTGCCAGAATATTCTGAAATAACGGCAGGAAAACTCTTTTATTTGTCACAGGGACCACGCCTCTATACCACCACAAGCATGTGGATAGATCTAGTACTAGTTCACAATTTTTAAACAAGAAATAGAAATATTACTATGGAGCTATTGGTCCGTGTGTGTTGTCCTCCACCTTGTTTTCATGTAGCTTAAATGTATGTCAGAATCAACATTTCTATAGACTTAAATAGGCTTTCATCTAAAATTATAAGCCTACATCTGCGGACCTTTTTTTTCTGAGAAATTGTTAATTTATCCCTTAATCATGATAATCTAGAATAAATAGTAATCTCACTGGCCTCGTTCCAAATAAATTAAATATAAATTAATTCTTATCACTTACATAGAAACTGTTCCTGAAACTGGCTTGAGTGCTAGTTGTACCTTGTGGAAAAATTCCCAGGTACTGCAGTAAGTTTGCAGCAGACCTAGCAGTAACTGCAGAATTGCAACAACTTTGACCACAGTGTCAAGAGTAGAGAGAAGGAAGGGTCTGCCTCTTCAAAATGCCTTTTCCTTAAGTAAAGGGTTGTTACTTCTTTGTCATCTTTAATCTGGAAGTCGTTGAAAAGAAGATACAAATACTTTGTAATTTTTAATGTAGTTAGACGGAAGTTTTGTCAGCCGTGCTCATAGCCTCCATATCAGAATATCTAGTATTGCCAGAGAATTGATTCTTAAAGAAAAAAAATCAAGGCAGGCTCAAGAGAAACTGCTGAGTATGCCTTGCTGCCCCATGACATCATGAAGTACATGAAGTGATGATAATGCAGTTTGCAAAGATGCAATTACTTTAAGTATCTGTTGGGCAGGAAAGATGCAAGCTAGCCTTGTTACTAATCATTTAACTGCCTGTGTATTAATCATAAGCATTATACTTTAATGACTCCTGTTTGCTGTCTTTTTCTATTTTTATGGCTTTCTAAATTTTGCAGTTTGCCAACACTATGCATCAGTAGTAGATTAAATACTGATATCCAGTATTTTGAAGTGTTATGTATCCTTTTTGGTGCAAAAGCATTTGGATATATAGAACACTAAATGAAGAAAAAACATTTTGTAAGTCATGAAATGACAAGAGTTGCTTCTAAACTACAGACTTATTTGTTCAGATGCCTTTAAGAATGTGGATACGTTCATTTGTGCATGTTATGATCAGATTTGAGTGGGTCATAAAATATTGTGAAGTAAGATAATTAAAGAACTATCTTCATGGGTAATGGATTGAACAGAGATAACAAACCTTTTCTCAAAAGGCACAATGTAATTTAGTTCAGTGTCTTGGCCTGCCTCTCATGCTTGGGTTTTGTGTGTCAAACTTCAAGTGTTTTCTGTACGTGAAGCCTTCTACTGGTTCATTTTTTTGGGCATGGGCAGTTAATTTTAAACTATGTTTGCAGAGAAAGTATGATTTAAAAAAACACTGCCAGTGTCATCTCCAGGATACTCATGCAGCCGTTGTGTATTGAACTCAATACACCTCTTCTCCCAAGGATGAGGGGGAATGGCCTAAAGCTCTGCCAGGGGAGCTTTAGGCTGGAGATTAGGAGGAAGTTTTTTATGGAAAGGGTCATTAGGTATTGGAATATGCTGCCCAGGGAGGTGATTGATTCGCCTTTCCTGGAGGTGTTTAAGGCACGAGTAGACGAGGTCCTGAGGGACATGGTTTAGTGTTTGATAGGAATGGTTGGACTCGATGATCCGATGGGCCTCTTCCAACCTGGTGATTCTATGATTCTATGGTTCAACATTTTGTTGTGAATACGCAGCATCACATTTCATACTAGAAGAACTCTTACTGGACATGTGTGCCCACATGGTACAAGATCTTTTTGTTCAGTTATAGGTCTTGGTAATCACTGAAGCTGAGACTCTGAGAACTGCAGGGGAGGTTGGGCACTTAACTCTCATACACTCCTTTTTTAATTCTCCTTATGAGCCTATTTTTTGCAGTGCCTTCTTGGGGACAAATCAATGATCTACACTCTTAAAATGAAATGAGGTGATGACTTTGTGATATAATGCATATTTCTACTAAATGCGTCTTGTTCCTAATCAAGAAATTGCATAATACCCTCTGGGAAGACATTTTATATTAGGTAAACTGGTGTATCTCATAGATGAGAATGCAGTTTTGATAATCTGGTGTGATGGTGGATGAATCCTATAGCAGAGTAGAAATACCAAAGTACTTAAATCAGTTTCAGGAATCAGACTTCTAGATTAGACATTATCCGCCTTTATCAACTCTGCAAAGCTTACCTAGCCTAAGAGGGAAATCTATGCTGGTGGCCAGCCTGTGTCTCCATTCAGGGACTAAGGAAAAAGTGATGAAAAATTCTAGCATTTTGTTCCAGGTAAACACGCTAGTTTTCCAGGAATACAACTTTTCATTCTTGGTGTCTTGTTCAAAGATAAATAAAGGCACTGTAATTTTCAAGCTCATGATTGCTAAGTCCCAGTACCCCATTTAGCTAATGGGCCCAAGATAAAACATCTGCTCTGGAGGGAACTATGATAAATAAAACACGGGACAGTATGGACAGTCTGCTTGTCTTTCACATGGCTTTTCTTGCTCCTGGTGAGACAAGGCTGGTGTTCTGTCCCAGTGCAGCAGCTAAGTGCAAAAATTCTCGTCTTGTAGAAGTCATGTTCTGTACCTTGACTTGTCTTCTCTGTAGTTCAGCTCTGATCCTGTGTAGATCAAACTTCTTGATTATAAGATGTTTGCAGGGAACGTGCTCTGGTTCATGAAGTGCTCTATGTAGCACTATTATTAAACTAATTCTGAAAACAACTTTCTCTTTGCAAATCTCTTATGGATCAGGAAAGAATGTATAGTGCTAATGTGAAATAAATCAGATGAAATGATGAGTAATAGTAATTTCTTCACTACAATCCCATACTCATACCTATCACTCACTAGCTGGAAATTATTTGAGTCTATTGCTGAAGCATTCCCCGCTCCTACCACTGACAGATGGCAGGACCTTCAGTTCCAAGCAATCTTAAGAAATACTGAGACCTAACTACACAGTTGGCATGGTTCTAACTAGATCTAAATGTAGCTGCAGTATAAAGCAAATCACTCTAGGCTTACTTTATGAGCAAATAGATCTCAAATACTGCAGATACACTCTAAAGATACCTATTTCTTTCAGTGAGGTCAGTGAACCAGCTCAGATATGGATAAGTATATTGTAAATTACTAAATTTTGGTGAGGTGAATCCTATTATATATCTCAACAGTTTCTTCTCATATAGGCTTGTATACATATGATGAGAATTAATCAATTATGTTTTACTTCTATTGACTTTATTATAAATGAAAATTTACCTGAGGGAAAAATATTTTAACTTCTTTCTCTTCCCCTGAAATATATTTTTGCCTTATGAATGATAACATCCATTGTGGACTGTCTTTTCCAATTTTTTTTCTTTCAGTAGAAGGTGAATGAGCAAGCATTTGCCTGTTGCTTTCTCTTTTAATTGTAGAAATACATCAAAAAGATGGGCACTCTATTGTGGTCTGGTGCTGAGATGCATATAAGGTGTTCCACCCTAGGAAACTTGAAGTCCATAAACCATGTCATATAAAATTTCACTTATATCTGTGGCAAGTATTGGTATCTTGGTAAAAAAATCTATGAAAACACACTTACTTGGAAAAAGACATTCAGATTTCACTGAACAAGAATAAGAGAATGGACGATGCTTGATCTGGATACTGATTGATGAAGAGTGTATTGTAATGACTAAAGATTTATGAACTACTTTCAGAAGGCATGAGCAATCAGTAGAAACTATCAGAATTGCTTAAATTTATGCCTCTGAGAAATCATGTTGAGGGAATCTACTGATACATACATTAGGTGTTCATAAAATGTCTGCTTCTTTGGGACAGCAGAATGCCAGCCTAGGGGAACAGTAAATATTCTCACACATTATGTTTAAGCCATTCAGAGTCTACAGTTTTCATCAAGTCTATTCCACAATATGTTAACAACCACTTGCTGACTGTCTTAAACTTACTGTCTGTCCTAAAAGTATCTGGAAGATCTGTTCTTCACAGCTACATAGGAAACTACTGGTGAACCGACTTGATTTGACGGTGTAGTCAGTGTTTACGCTTTTTTTGGTTTTATTAAACAACTGAAATGATGAAACACTTGGTGTGTCTTTAGGCCTTGGTATATAAAAAATTACATTATGTTAGTGTGTGCGTGTGAATATATATAAGACTTCAGAAAAATGAAAACAATGAAGCATCAACAATCAGCATCAGCAATGTTCTTTTTTTTTTTTCTTTAAGTCCTGGGTAAATAACCCACATCCTGGTGCAGACTTATAGTTATGTAGATCTTCTAGCACATTATATCTCTTCTTATTTTTAATAGATTGGAATAGAATCTATTGACGTTTGAGTGTTATCATTGGTCTCCCTGCTTGTGACTGTGGAAGTGAACAGGGTTATTTATACCCATGAAGAGCTTTGTACTCCAGGAAAATCTGCAATTTTTTATCAAACATAATTAATTGTTAGGGAAACTTGAGGTCCTGAGTATATATTGCAAAAGAAAATATTCTCCATGTCCTGTCCTCATGGTGACAATTTTCTTATTGCCAATTGATAAGATATTGTGGCATATTGTGCCACAATGAAGTGCAAGCATATCATCTCTGTGGATTCCAGGGCTAAGTCTCTAAGTACATTGTCCTCATCATGATCACTGATACCAGGAGTCTGCACTACTCACAGTGACAGACTTGCTAGACATCTCAAAGGCAGACAAGGCAAAAATATAGGTCTGACATCAGTCTTAGGTCCTTCTTAAATTAAAAAGGGAAGACAACTTGCAATTTTTAGGGGGTTGTCTTGGCAACTATGTTGGCATTTTGCATGAGCCCCTAGGACAGTGCAGTATTGCACTGGGTCCTTACAGAAGCAAGTGACTGTCTGCCATGATCAGCTCTGTGAACCCATAAACCCATAAATATGAACCCATAAAGTTCATATGATCAGAGGAAAGGAAAAGCATTATTACAGGAAAAGCTAAATGGATCTCAGGCTTAAATTTACGATATGCTAGAAGATGCCAAAAAGTAGGTATATTTCACTTAGAAGAAAGGAAAACTGTCAGGGCTCTAATGATTAGATCAAGTAGGGGAGGGAGAAGTACTTGGGAAATACTTTATAGATTTTTTTTTTTTTTTGCACAGGCATATCACTCGATTTAGTGACTAAAACTGTTTCATAAAAATGGATATTTATTTTCTAGTTGAAGACACTTACTCTGTATTGATTTACATAATTGTAATCGTATGTTTTCCTGCAAGGGTAATTATGGATGGTGAAGTGTTGATTAGCTTCAAATGAGATTTAGACATCAAGCTGCTACTTTACAGCTCCATAATCTGCAGCTAGAGATCCTTGCCATGTATGCCTGAGAAGCTAACTATAAGAAATAAATGTATGTTTTATATTCTTTGTGAAATGAGTGAATAAGCCTATTGCTCTTTGGTAAAGATGGTAGCCTTTCATGAGGGCAGGTGTTCCAGTTTCCAGTACTTTAAAACCAAGCTGGTATCTGAAACACCACAGCCCTGATATTGAAAAATCAGAAAAAGTTGTAGTCTGCTCTAACAAATCCTCCCAGTGCTTTGTTCAACACAGTGAAAAACTTATCTGTGTTGACAAGAAATCCTTGCTTGCCTTTCCTAAGACCTAGAACAGTGCAGGTTCTCTGCACACAAGGCTTTAACAGACCTCCCCAAAATAATCTATTTAGATCAAAACTTGTCATATTTGTGCAATGTATATATTTCAAGAACATATTTTTTCTGACCAGCTGCAATATGCAAGGAAGCTATCACATTTTGTTTTAATTGCATTTGTATTCAGCCCAACGGCAAAATCCAGGTGTTAATGATAAGTAATATTCATTATTATTATTCAAACCACCACTATCCAATGCTCCTTTACAAACAGACTGTCTTCTTTCTGATTACTCAGTTTTGTAAAAGTGTAGCTATTATGAGTCTATTGAGAGTGATTGTTATTCAGAAACGGCTAAGTCAAGGCCTTGTCCCCCAAAGCACTTGGAAAAAGCAATAGCATAATGAGGAAAGGCTGACATATAGATGAAAACTCAATTCAGCAATAAATGAACAGAAAATCACTTCATATGGCAAAAGAGAAAATAAGACAGAGATTGGACTGGGACAAATGCTTCTTGTGTAGCTTTATATTCTGCAAAACTGTACTAAATCTGTATGTATGAATACTAGAATACAGTACTTTCTTTTTACTTACATCTTCCACCATCCCCCATTTTCTCTCACTGTAACGGTTGCATTAATCCTAGAGATGGCTGGCTGCTATCTGAAGACCTCTGTCATCTCTGATAACTCATGACACATGGGATGGTTAATGGCTAAAAATATATTATCTGGCCTGTGATTGAGAAAGAATAAAAAGAATTTGCCCTTTAGCTACCATTTTATACTTGTTATCTATACCTCTATATTTTTGCATGCTAATGCCTAATTATTTAACAAGGAAGGGACTCCATTGTGATAAATATTGTAAGAAGTCTGTCTAATAGATGTGTTTTGTTTGGGAGAGGTTGGAGCCAGCCTCTATTATGCTCTACTAGGATAAAGCTGAGGTACTTAATGAATTCTTTGACTCAGTCTTTAATAGTGAGGTAAGATGTTCTCTGAGCAAAGCGCATCATGAGCCAGAAAACAGGGAGGGAGAGCAGAGCAAAGCTCCCATGATCCATGAGGAAATGCTTAAAGACCTGCTCGACCAATTAGACATTCACAAGTGTATAGGGCTGGATGGGATCCACCCAAGGGTATTAAGGGAGCTGACAGAAGTGCTCACCAAAACCCTTTCCATCGTCTACCAGCACTCCTGGCTGATTGGGGCAGTTCCACTTGACTACACCCATTTACAAGAAGGGCAGGAGGGAGGATCTGGGAAGCTGCAGACCTATTAGTCTGACCTTGGTGCCAGGGAAGATCATGGAACAAGTCATCTTGAGCGCTATCACACCGCACATGCAAGACAGTTGGACAATCAATTGGTAGAAGACTTAGAGAACAGAAGACTTAGCTATGGAGACATTACTGCAGATACAGGCTGAGGTATCTATAGGAGTTTGTATCTGAATGGCAAATTTGTTAGCACATAGAATTACTTAGCTGCTCAGGAGTTTGAGGTGAGCAACATGTGTGATTTGAATAGTGACTCTACTAGAGAATGAAATGATGTGTCTTCACTATTACAGACTTTGGGAGAGAATATGGCATTTTACTTTTATCATAAATGAAGGCAACATAATTATGAAATCTTACCACAGTAGCATTTTTTTAAAAAGTAATTTGAATCATCAAAAAACCCAAATTAAATTCAGTAGATGGACACAAATACGACACAGTAAAACATCAACAGCAGTAACATAGTATATCCAGGAACTGAACCCAGTCAACATCTGACTGGATAATACAAAGGTCATTTGACAAGATACATCAATTTTGAATCAAAATATGATTAGGAAATTTTAATATATTTTAATCTCTTACTGACCACATTCTGAAGTGCATTACTAGGGCTTGGCATGAAGAACCCTGCGACATGGGAACAGATGAAAAAAATTGTGCCCAGTGTCCTTCACGTTAGTTACACAGCCCCTGATCAATGTGCTCACACAAGGTTAAGACCAAGACTAGCCTTCATAACACAAGGAGAGAAATGTTTTCTAGCCAGTGGAATATTTTGGTTAGTTTACACTGATTTCTGTCTTGCTATGATTACTTTCACTTAAGTCCTTGTGTCTTTATTTTGTTACTTTGTTTTCTAAGGCCTCCATCATCCTCATGCTGACTTTTGGGACTTTGGTTAATGTTAAGTATTTCACATTGCTTCATACCTAATGTTTTCTGCTGAATCCATTATCTTGGGAAGAAAAAAAAATCACAGTATGAAAACATAATGGACTTTTCTGCAGCAGACTGTGCATTCCTTTGTTCTCTCCTCACATTTACTATGCACATGGCAGCTGCTCTTTCCCACTGATCTAGATGGATGCTAATGGTAGCAGACCCTGGACTGTAGGTTAGCTAATGAGTTTCAAGAGAAGGAGGGGTGGGATTTATCAGAAGAGAGCTTATCCTCTACATTACATCTTAAAAATCTCACACTGAGTCATGCTTGTTGCTCAAGATAAACTTTGAGCCCCTCATGTCCCATGGTGGTGTATTTAGGACTGAGCTTAGTGCTCTTAGGGAGATGGGTCCTTGAGCTGACTGTTTTATCAATAATTTTCCTTCTAAATTATGTTATGTTATAGTTTCTTCCATAACAGACCTAAAGTAAGCTATTATTTCTGTTTAATGAAGCATCATTGTTGAAATATAATGTAGACATAAATGATTAAAATAACAGCTGAGAATTTTCTTGTTTTTCCATTTCTTGAAGAAGATTTTTTTCCCTGAAGAATTATCTGGAGAAATATTTTAAAGAATCACAGAATCACTAGGTTGGAAAAGACCTCCAGGATCATCCAGTCCAACCATTCCTATCAGTCACTAAACCATGTCCCTCAGCACCTCATCTACCTGTCTTTAAACACCTCCAGGGAAGGTGACACAATGACCTCCCTGGGCAGCCTGTTCTAGTGCCCAATGACCCTTTCTGTGAGAATTCTTTTTCTAATGTCTGAATCTCCCCTGGCAGAGCTTGAGGCCATTCCCTCGCATTCTGTCCCCTGTCACTTGGGAGAAGATGCCAGCTCCCTCCTCTCTACAATCTCCTTTCAGGTAGTTGTAGAGCGCAGTAAGGTAGAGCACGGGCTCATTATCTGGAACATGAAGACAGCTTGCTCCTCAGCTGGTAAGATTTCCTTCTTGCAGAAGTATCAAATGTCTCAGTTTAAAAGTACCTTTATTTTAATATTGATATAAAAACATTCTACAGTGGAGCTGCTGTGTGGTGCCTAAGGAAGAAAATTGATGAATATGGATGGAAATGGTAGATAGCAATTCCTAGAGTAAATACTGCACTCTTCCTTCTTTCAGCTAATGAGATGGTGAGACAATCTGAGTGCAAGAGAATTTCAGCCACTTCAGGTTTTCTGCAGTAGACAACTAGAGCTGCAGGGCGAGAGCTGTGTTTTATGGTGTACATAGGAGAAGTATAAACGACAAATTTGGAAACATTTCTGCTAAGGAAAATGGGGAGGACTGGTCTTGCAGTTTTGCAATGGAAAAAAAAAGAGAAAACTAGCTGTCAGTTACTTGTTGCTTTGTAGCACTCTTCCCTTGACAGACAAGAAAATAATTGTTGAAAAGGTGTGTGGGTTCGTGACACCAAGCTAAGTATATATTTTGCTTATTTCTGTGCTTACTTCTGACCAGAATCTGGGTTTTTCTGCTTGGGTGAAGGAAGGTGAGTCAAGGATTACGGAGCTGATACACTGTATGAAGTGAAGGGTGTAAGCTTTCCACATTTACATCTGCAGATATTCGGATAGGGTTGGTGAAAACCCCAACTTATATGAGTGTGAGGGAAAACAGTAAGAATGAGTTCTTAGATCTTACTAAATGAATTAGTTAGATCTTTAGTCTCATCCCAAAAGGAGGACTAAATGCAATAACATCTTTTTTTTTCTTTTCTTTCTGGATACTCTGTGATGAAACAATATTTTCCATCATGTTTTCTTTCATCTCAAAAGTAACACAGGGCAGATTGTGTGAAAAGGTTGTAAGGCCCTAACTTGCTTATATTTATTCACAATGCACAGTATTCACTCCAATTGATTTGATAGTTTCTAGAGAGAAAAATGGGAATTCAATTTATACAGTTGAAATAGCAAATGTTGCTTTAGAATTAACAATGCAGTCTTGTCTGCTGCAAAGATGTTAGAAGGCAAAATAGCCTATAGTTAATGTTTCCATACTTATGTTTTCTGCTATACAATGTGGTTCATTCTGTCATTTTTAACTGGTATATTATTTCCGCTTTGTAGTTCAGAAATTAGTAGTGAGAGAAAGCTGTGAAAAATGAAGCTTAAAAACTTAACATCTCAGCATGCTCCAAGAAGAGCACTTAAACATCAACTGATTTGCCAGCTATTAAGGCACGACTGAAATTTTCTATTAACACATTGAACTAGCTCTTCTACAGAAGATAAATGTCCCCTTCAAAAGATGAAAGAAAAGATTCAGTGTAGGTCATTGTCTATACACACAAATTAACTAGTACAAAAAAATTTCACAGCTTCTTCCAGGAAGCTTGCTACTCTGTAATACATGCATCATTCACACTGGATGGGTCTTAATCCTAAATATTTCTTGGTTTCTTCCTGTGTTCTTTGTTTTTTTCCGGAGGTATATTCCTGCAAAAATTATGAGCCTGTGAGGAAGAAAGTATTTATCTTACTACAGATGTAGAAAGCAGCAAATGAAAGAGAAGTAGTTTAGGAGTTAGATTGTACACAGACTTTCACTTGTTGAAGTCTTTCACTTTATAATAGTTGATTTTAGAGTTATTTAACCCTTCACAAATATCTGCAATATCAGTAGTATCCTCAAAAATACTTGAGTTCCGCTTAGGGAATAAAATAAGCCCTTCACAAAAAATTTCAAGATTTTGACTCACTAACCCTTTTAGATAAACCTTTGAGTACAGATTAAATCTTCACATCTGTGTTCTGGATCACTCCAAGAGGCTTCCTGCTTCAAGTGCACAACAGTGGCAAACTGCTACTGGACTCAATGAAATGGGCACAAATGAAGGGCTACAGAGCAGCTCTGCTGACGTGCATCACAAATTCCTAACCTTCCTCTCCCAGCTCTGTACAATTCTTTCTGGTTTCCTCGGATTGGGTCTCTTCCAACCTGGTGATTCTATGATTCTATGAGGTGATGGAGTTGAGCCTTGACACTGATGTAACCTCTATTTTGGACCAGTATACAACACAACTTAGGGATACGAGCCAATAGCACATTCTATTTGGCAATGTGACTTTCCATGTAGGAGCCAACTGGGAAGATAGATACACTAAAGAAGTTTGGTCAGTTAGCTAGTGAGGACCCACCTGTCCCGTTGGAGTGGTCGTTTGACTGAATGGTCACAGAAGAGTGGAGACTGTGCATGAGAATATAGAGTGAAAGGGGCACTTCAGCCACCTGAGAAAGACATGGGGAAGGGGTGCAGATGTGTGTGCTGTGGGTGCGGAGCTAGCTATTTTCCCATGTAGGGGAAGCACAGCATAGGAATTGGGATTGGTAGTGGCTAGCCCACTCATCTTGGTGGTTGGAGTACTCCTGCATGACTGAAATCATGACAAGTATGTTTTGACACTGGAATTTGCTCATAACTTACTACTTGATGTCAAGGGAGAATCTGGGTATAAAACGAAAAGAATCATAAAAGTTTATTTCTAAAAATTGTCTGGGAAATAAAAAGAACAAGACAATGGAAAAAGGACCCCTCATAAATGTGTGTGTGTATATATATATTTACATATAGAATTAATGCTCCAAATCTGACCTTCGATTACAGGGAGAGGTATATTCCCTTTTCCCTCTAAGTGATTACTGTCCCACATAAGTGCTAGCCTTTGGAAGTTTGGACTACTATATATGCCTGTGTACTCAGACAGTAAGCCACAGTCACTGACCCAGTGGTAATAACTAAAATGTTGAAGAGCTCTTCACTGTGCACTCTCTCCCATCAATGAGACAGAACTCTTGGGGAAAATAAAAAGGTAGTGATCATGTTTACATCATCTGAATTGCAACAATACAGATGAAGGAGATGAACTACGATTTCACATGAAAACTTCCTTCTTGCACTTTCTGGTTTTGAGCATTTAGAGTTCTTTTTTTTCTTTAATAGGAGTAGTTTTTGTTCCAAGAAGCCGTATGAAGAAACACATCATTTTATATGCATTGCTAACAAAGTGTCTGTTCCTTGATTCTCAAGGATCATTGCCCAGCTAGGTCTCTTACTGCACTCATTGATAGCAAGACTCTTTGACTGTATGAATTAAGGGAAATCGCAGGAAAGGGATTGAGACATAACACAGTGTTGTCAGGATATTATTAGAGCAAGTCCAAATAAGTGTTGTTTTCCTAATCTCAGAGTCTAGTTTTTTCCATGAATATCTGTGGAACAAGCTTGTCTTTATGTTCCTATTCCTATATTATTTTGACAGATTAATTACTGATAAACAAGTGGCTTTTCAGAATTCTATCTGCTAAGCCTAAATAAGAATGAGACTACAAAGACTCTTCTGACAGGCTTTCTCCCAGATGAACTTTAGTAGGGTGTCATAAAGAAAAGGTTTCAGAGATATTTATTTTGACAAAGGTTACAAGGATCATAGGAAACACTAGAAAGCTAAACATAATTTATCCCTGTTGCCCCTACAATTCATATAAATTTTCACAACAAAAATTATCCCTCAAATAAGAGTTACTTTCAGATTTAGCTAAAAACCATGAGATGATCCTGTTTTCACATTCCTACATTCATGCAGCTTATATACAGTCAGCTTGGGCTTTGCAAATTCTTGTAACTGCACTGTGCAAATATAGAGGATTCTTCAGTCAGCTCTTGTTTGGTATGCAGTCTGCTATGGGAAGTATTCTGTTCTGTCATTAAAAATAAATCCAATACAACACTAAACAAGGAGAATGAATTTTATTGTATCTTTTAGGCTTCTTTGTTCACTTCTATCTTTATTCTTTGTAGAAAAACAGTGTCTTGAAAAACACTGTCTTAAAGAACTTAAAGTACAGCTTAAGTTGTAGGATGATGTTGCTGTTTCCCCAGTGGCAAATTATTTTTTTAGGTAAAACAGGACAAAACCTGTTCAAATGTAAGACCAAAGGTTTGTTTATGTACATGAGATGTGTGTCTGAGTTTGCTTAAGAGTGGGAGTTAATATAAGATTTTCAAATGCAAATCTAACATGGTACAAAAAAATACTGTCCTTGTAAAATTTTCTAGTAAAATGATAAAATTCTGGATATTACCTGGTGATTCATATTACTTTACTATTCTTTGGTGATTCTTACTTAGCAAAACAAACTCTTCCACTTTTCTTCTCCAACAATAAATTTCCATAGTGAAAAAAAATTGATCACTTAAGATATAGTTTCCTTTTATATATGTATTTGAAACTCTTCCACTGTCCCCCCCCGAAAACATATTGGAACTCAATTACAGCTGGTAAGTGAGCTTCTTCATTCCACAGCCTGTGTATGTTGAATAAACTTGAGAGAATCTCAGGAGTTGAATATGATGATTATTTTTCCTTTATAGGGACAAGACATGTCTTTTTCAGCTGAAGAATTGGAAAGGAAAAAAAACATTATTTTGTTATTTGGCTTTTGATTCCACTGGCACATATCTGAAGGGCAAGGAAAAAAATAGTGTGCATACAATAGCTATACTGCTTTCTGAAAGCATCACATGTTTCGTTCATGGTATCTGGATAGCATTGTGATATCTGCTAATATCTGGAGTTCCTTTTGGTTGTATTAAGGGATGTTAAGCATGTGGCTTAACACCTGGCTGCTGGTGCCTACCTCAGTACCCAGGGCCTCTCTGAGCCGAGGGATGTGGCTGCCACTTTCTACGTTGCTGGTTTGACCGGTAGCAAAACTTAGCAGGTATCAAAGTGCCACACAGACAGGGCAATGACACAACCATCACAGAGATTGCCACAGACAAGGTGCTGCCTTCAACAGGACCCACATAAAACATAAACATAGGTGATACAAGAAGTAGTTACAAAAAGTGGAATATTTTGACTTAAGCTAAAGTAAGTTTTCATCTCAGTAACTGTGTTTTTTTTAAACTTAGACATGTCTCTCTGATAGCATGTTTTCTTTCTCTGACAGCATGCTTTCTTTTACACAGTGTTTTTCTAGACACTGTTAATTCTTTGAAGATAACATCTTGTGTTCAGTATGATCTGTGCTGAGCAGATGTCTCTTCGTCAGTAATCGCCTCAGTTTGGAGTTTCTTCCTATCTCAAATGCAAGGTCAAGCAGAGAGCTGGAGCCAACTCCAAATTGGCATGAGCTTTGACTGTTGTGAAGCTTCATAATTACATTAAAATTAGACCTTGGAAAGTAATAGAATATGCATATGATTTCTGGAAAAAAAATATCTGTATGCATGTAAATGGGAAAAAAATATTCTGTAACCAGATCTTGTCTCATGATTGATGAAGATCAGTCCCTTGTGTTTCTTGATAGCTCACCAGTTAATTTGTCTGAAGAGAGTTATTTTTCCTCGTTTGTTTTTTTTGTTTGTTTTCCCCATGAAGTTTTCCTGTCAGATTTATTTCTCTCTATTTTGCTTATGACTTTGTAATTTTCTTCTTATCCACTTTTTCACTGAAAAAGCCATTGGTCAGATACCATTAAAAGAGGACCCTCTCCTTCCACTCACCCTTACAAGAGGTATCTAACCAGATGATAGCAAAGAGTAGCTATGAGATCCTTGTAAATACAGTCTCCCAAGGTTCGATAACAGAATAAAAAAAAGCTAGCTTCTTTTGCAACTGAAATCAAGAATGTTAGACATTTTCTTTTTTGTCTGATTAGATGGCTTCAATTACCAAATAGAAGTCGAGTTCGTCCATTAGCGTGAAATAGTTAAGAAAATATCCTCTAAAGGGATCCTGGCTTTACCGGAGGGTTTTGGTGGTACAGTCATTAAAGTAGAGAACATTCCTCAGGAAGTCAGTGGGAGTTTACAGTGTTTTGAAGAGTTTCACAGGCACTGGGAAGAAAGCCATAGATTCCTATAAAATGTATGATATTTGCAATTTAAATTACAGCTAGGGTTTTCAGCAGTGTCATTGTATCACCATAAGCCCTTTTGCAGATGAACCCAAGAAAAAACCTACTGGCCCTCTTCATCACTGTATGCATACTGTGCTAGTTTTTTATATTTTCAATTGTGTATTAGCATACTCTAAACACACTCATATATATCTTTTTCAGGTCAAAAAGTGTGCTATGGTGACTTCAAGCGTTCTTGCTACAAATTAGCTTATTTCCAGGACTTATCTAGACGTGTGGGCTTTCAGGAGGCCCGCCAGGCTTGTGAAATTGATGGTGGGGCTTTACTGAGCCTGGAAAGTGAAGCTGAGCAGCAACTGATAGAAAACATGTTGCAAAACCTCACAAAATCAGGCTCCGGGATTTCTGATGGTGATTTCTGGATTGGATTGTGGAGAAGTGATGATGGACTAGCCACCTCGAGTACTTGCCCTGACCTCTACCAATGGGCCGATGGAAGTATTTCACCATTCAGGTAAGTCTGTAAAATTGCTTATTGAGAAGGTTTCATGGAAAGAAATGGGGAGTGAAATGCTGAGGAAGCCTTGCAGAAAGAAGCTTGAAGACTTGCTGCCCTGTGTAATTAGTAACATCCCTTCTTAACTTCACCAGATAAAAGGGAGTTGGCAACCAGTTTTTTTTAATTTGAAGCTGTAAAAGGATTGCATACTATATCTTCAGCCTATGATTTCCTTTGCTCCCATATTGTGAGTTTTCTTCTGTAGTACTTATGGAGATTTTCTGCTCCATTTAGAAGATTTAAGATGTGGTCTGAAAGCAGGCAGACAAATTCTGCAAGACTCTGACCACCTTGAATCAAGGACCCAGCTGCCGAGTAAATTAATGCACATTACTTAGTTTAAATCAATCTGTTTCTACCCTGTCTTTTGAAAAGCCTTTAATTTTCTGGTTAAGCAAAAGGCCATAGTAGCAGCAGCTCACAGGGCACATAAGTGTGAGACAGGAAGGAAAACAGGTGGCAGAGCAGTGTGTTTTGTTTCTGTAGAGGTATTTGGACAGATTTGTTTTTTAAGAATCAGAGGTGTAGAGCCCAGACCCTAAACTCCTTTCACAGAGGAATTTTGGGAAATATGGCATATCTTGGCAGAGGATAGAGCTGAGCTGTTTTGATTGATGTAAACCAAACCCTTGGTGTCCTGATGAACCTTACCTTCCAAATTTGAAAGTTTGTCTTTATATGTACCACTAGGAATTGGTATACTGATGAGCCTTCCTGTGGAAGTGAAGCCTGTGTTGTGATGTATCATCAGCCAACTGCAAACCCTGGTCTGGGAGGGCCATACCTCTATCAATGGAATGATGATAGATGTAACATGAAGCACAATTTTATCTGCAAGTATGGTCCAGGTAAGTGAAACTAAAGTTATTTTTCAGAGATGAGATGCTTTGTTAGAAAAATGTTGTCTTTTGTTTTGTGACAGATTCTGCAAGTGTGTTGTGGCCCATGGTACTGATGATTCCTTTGGTGTGAGAATGGCTGAGCTGACATTAACAGGGGATGTAATGTATCAATTCTAGTGGTAGTTGAAGTAAAACCTCTCTGTATTCAATAAGAGCATTTTCAAGTCTAACTTCATTGTCTTACATTCCCAGGTTTACTTTGATTTAACTCATTCACTGGTTATTTTATTTTTCATAAAGGCTTTTCAGTGGCCATTTATTAATTCCCTTGCTTGCTATCAAGTGAGATGACAAAGACATCACTTGGTCCTACTATAAAAAAATTACAATGTCCTTGCATTTCCAGATCTCTGACATTTTATACCAACTTGTGTGTGACAGACGTTTCTAAAATTTTTGACTTAAAGAAAGTGAATGTCTAGAACAGCAGGAAGAAAATTTGGCATTTGTAAATGTAGATTTATAGATATGAAAACCAGATGCACACTAGTTCAGATGGTGACAGGGGAAGCCAGATCTTAAGCTGTTTGACTCTATTTCCAGATATGACATCGGTTCTGTGCATGTCATGAACTATAAACTAGAATGTCATGCAAACAGAAAAACGATGTGAAAAGTAAACTTTCAAGTTGAGCCTGTAACAGTTTTGGCGGTACTTATAGTAAATGAAAACACATTTTTCAGCACGACCATGAAAATATTTTCAAATATTTTATGGTGTGTCTAATTTTCAGAAACTAAGCTGAAAGTCACTATACATACAAAATCATGCTCTTAGCAACTATTGGACCTACCTAATTCTGCAGTTTCCTACCTGCTTTCTCTGTGCTCATGATCTAGTAATAGTCACAGTCTTTGTAGAGATCCATCTGCCTGTAGGCATTCAGACAATATTCTTCCTTCAGTTTTGATGGATCAATAGCTTTCTCACTGAGAGGAGATCTCATTGCTCTCTATAACTACCTGAGGGGAGGTTGTAAAGAGGAGGGAGCTGACCTCTTCTCCCAAGTGACGGGGACAGGACAAGAGGAGATGGCCTCAAGCTCCGCCAGGGGAGATTTAGGCTAGACATTAGAAAAAAAATTTTCACAGAAAGGGTCATTGGGCACTGGAACAGGCTGCCCAGGGAGGTGGTTGATTCACCTTCCCTGGAGGTGTTTAAGGCACGGGTGGATGAGGTGCTGAGGGGCATGGTTTTGTGTTTGCTAGGAATGGTTGGACTCGATGATCTGGTGGGTCTCTTCCCACCTGGTTGTTCTATGATTCTATGATTCTAAGAGCAATTAATATTGCAAGCAAATATTCAGTAACTGGAAGGCTTAATACACCCAGTCATTTTATACTGATACATTTTAACCCCACCCTGCAAATCTGTTCCTGCTTCTACAATTATTGGTGACCACTGCTGTCTTATGGAAGCTGGGTTTCTTCTTGGTCATACAGGCTGTTCAAGGAGATATGTTGTATACAATCTCATTACTTTTACAATGTATCACAATTATTTTGAAAGAAAAGCACAATGAAAATGCTTTAAATTGTTAAAACAACTATTTTGTATGGCAGAAAATGCAGTTTTGAGTAAGAGGGCTCAGTTTCAAATATATTTAATATATTTAAAACCAAATAAATGTAAGTGAAATAATTATTCTTTTACAGTGAGCTACTTACCATTCTATTTGTGATGTTATAATTGTGTTTTCCTGTTGCTTTCACCATCAAGAAATGCCGAGTATTTTGGATTGTCAGAAAATGATAACAGTAACAATGGAAATGAATTTATATTTCTTTCACTATGTAGAAATAGATTACTAGTGTATAATGAGGCATATATTAAGGCAAACAATGTATCGGAGGATTATTATTAGGCCTGACATTGTTATGCAGCTAAATACAGTACTGCTGAATAGTAGCTATTTACTTTTCAAACAGTTGGAATTGTGCTTTTCAGGAAAAGAGGCTATTCTCCAGAAATGTATTTTTCTGTCACATGGAGAAAGAGAATAGATGCATAAATGTATATAAATAGGTATATGACATTTCTTTGACTGCCTGAAGAAAGTACCACAGTGTCTGTAAAAAAATTACAATTGCTATCTAAAACCTACTGAGACTTACAAATGACCTTTATTTTCCTCTCCCCAAATCACTGTAATAGCTTCAACATCAGCCATTTGCAATATAAAATGCATCCATTTTACCGGGAGTATTAACGTGCTACATGTATATTGAAATTCTCTTTGCTATCTGAGAATACTAGGGTTTTTTGTTCTGTTTTGAGTATGTGGCCAAAATGCAGAGGTTGTAGGTGACCATGATGAAGTTGCATACAATTGTATCAGCAGTGCGTTCAGGCCAGTGCATATTAGGCAGTTTTATTCAAGCAGAAACTGCTTTTCTGGTAGTCACTTCCATTTTTCTAAGCCCGTTTTATAGTACCTCCCTTGACAGCATTTACCATTGCAATGTTCAGTCTAGCTTTAGATCATATTGATCATTCAGTGTTCTTAAGTTTAATTATAGGCTGGTAATTACAACCACATTTATTTCCTGTCCAGCTCCTGCAGGTTTGATTATGCAATCAAATTAATAACTCATCTCCACTTCTTCTGCATAGAGGCAGAAACTCAGTTCTTTGTGGTATTTTGATACTTTTCTTTATATATAACCAAACATAATTTGGTGGGGATGAGATTGGTGGGAATGGTTGGACTCGATGATCCGATGGGTCTCTTCCAACCTGGTGATTCTATGATAGCTAGTTTTTAAGAGTGTAGATTAAATAATTGCCTTTGTTCTAGCAGGCTTTATTGCTCCTTCGATTTCTCCCAGCATGCTGTGTATATCAGGACAATTGGAACTGCAGGATAATAGCAGTATATTATTAATATAATCTTATGATAAAGACATGATAGTCAAACAGTCATGCAGATTCCATTTCTATGGTTGTCCTTTAAATATGAGGGAATTACTTATGTAATCTTTGTTAGCTCTTACTTGCAACAATAGCCATAATTAAACTTGCAAGCCTCTGCAGTACAGTTCAAAGCCATGAAGTGATTCTCCAGTTTCTGATGCATTTGAAGAAATACGGTACTATTATTCCTCTTATGGTAATTTCATTTCCTTATGTGATTTGTTAGATCCCACTGCTTGTGATTTGTATTTTAGGGCAACCTGTTGCAAAGCTAAATTTTATGTGGCTGACAGCTGACCTCACAAACTTGCATTGCTTTGTTATGCTTCATGTAAAATGTGAATAAGATTTTATGTGAATAATAACTCTTATTATTTTGGGTCATCTGCACAAATGAAACTTTGAAAGCATTAGGATTTTTAATCAGTGCAAGAAATGGAGGGTTTCAGTGATTTAGACAGTAAACTGGCAAAGGCCACCAAGAACTGTAACTAGACTAAACTATAACCCTTTTCTAGGAGCAAAACAGTATGAACTAAAAGCGATATAACGCTAGTTTGGCAAATAGTCTTTGGTAAGAAGATGAAGTGCTGAAGAATTAAACAATTGTTGCTTTGGAGAATGTATCCGTTTCTGTGACACTGCATGCAAAATAAATAAAACATCTGTTTTATTACACACGCTTCATTTTTCAACAATTGATTTCAAATATTGATTTAACAGATAATGTCTTGGGAAAAGAATTAGGAGACAGAACGAAGCCAGATTATGGTAAGAAATTTCAAAGCATTAAATTGAGTTGCAATGGTAAATACGTAATTATAATGATAGCTTACAAGAACTTCTAAAATTACTCAAGATAAACAGCCATAGTTTAGAACCGGAACACAGAAAAAAATGAATCCTTTAGAGAGCAATAGCTACAAGTATAGGGCTATTGTTCAGAATAGCATGCTTCATAATTCTTGTTCCAGATGTAATCCTAATTTTGCAATAAAATCCTGTTTACCAAATTATATCTAGCAGCCTAATCAATCTTGAAAATGTTCATTTTTCCAGTATAAATTAATATGTAATTAATATTAACTTATTTAACAACAAAGCAGCCACATTATATACTCACTTTTCTCTTAAAATGTCTGATACCCTTTTCAGATGTTTCTCCAACAGTGCCAGCAGGAAACCCTTATGACACAAGCAAACCGGAAGATCAGTATCATATAATCGCTACAGAAACAGGTAATGTGTTCATATGAATTGAATTTTCTGGTAAAAATACTAACAATGGACTCAGTTAAATTAATCTTCTAGAATTTCCATTATTGTCAATGGGAGGGACTAGTCTGTTTCCCCAGGAATTTCTCTGAAAAAGTATACTTTTGAATAACATTTCAGAAGTTTTAGTTGGTCCTCCTTGCAACTATGGAAACAAATTACTTCCATGTCTCCCCAGACTTTGATCCAAATCCACAGTTTATCTGTTGTTGAAATCTGCACAACTGTTTCTGACACTGGTGAGTCTCTGTCAAGACACAAGATTTCACTAGCATTCACCTAGCTCTGGAGGATCTCCTTCTAAGCTATGCTAACCCATCTCCCGCCTCTCTGTCTCCTCCTTACCTCCTCCCTAGCCTATGTAATAAACATATGGTGCATATATTTTTTTATATCTAATACCTGGGGCTCACATAAAAAGGGCAAATGATTCTTCCCTAACAGACAGGGTATTAAATTTTGAGTTATATGCCGGATAAGCACAGTGCCATAGCTCCTCCAAGTGCACTGTGTTTTAAGGAATACCATGTGCTAAGAGGAGTTAAATGCTTTGCTGAGTTTTCCAGCAGAGATGATGCTCAGTATTTTGAAAATGACTACCTACTTCCTAGGAGGTTGCTTTAATGTTCTAAGCTCCTTCATTTAGCAATTTATCTCCTGAATGGAGTGCTGTGGTCCATGAAGTTGTAGCATGACCTTAATTCAAGGAATTGGACAATTAGACATCTCTGAGGACTTTACAAGATTACAGCATGGATTTATGGAAGACCGGTGCTCCCTTTCCACACCTACTGCCTGGATTTGAGCCATTTTCCTAACTGATGTTCCTATTGTTTGTAAGTCCAGGGGAATGGATTATACTGATGAACTGTATTTTGAAATCAGTAATACTATTTACAAACTATGTAAAGGCTCTCTATCTGAAACTCATAAACAAATCCAACCTGAACACTGACATTTATCTTTCTTAGTGAAAATACATACAAAAGGGGACAAGGGATAAGAAAGCCACATAATTTGTACAATGAAATATATACTGTTATTAAACATGGGCGTATAGTTACTGAAGTACAGTCAGACCCCTTCTGGAAGTTGTAGACCTCATCCTCTATCCTAGGCAGATAAGAGTGCCATCTTGTACCATTTCTCACTCCTTATCCCCAGGGACCTGCACGGGAGCACCTTTAGCTCTCTTCACATTAGTCAAGGACGGTGTATGCTGTCTTTTAAGGAAAATGGTAGACAAGGGCAGGGTTTGTTCCTCTTGAGGTCCTGCATGGGTAGGAATCCAATATGTAAAGGCCACTGAGTAGCCAAGTTATATGGACTGCAAAAACAATAGGCTATGAAATAAACTTTGTTTAAGTATTTGAATATTCCATTATAAAATTGGAAACCTAACATTGATGTACATAATAATGATAGCAGAATTTAAGTCCTTAAGGTATGTTTTGTACATTGCTGGAGATGTACTTTTGGTGAGTCAACTTTTGGAGCTTTTCCTACAGAAGGAATGTATAAATGTTCTTTTGTGTAGTTTTATGTATTTCTGATATTTTACCCCAGAATTTTGCTCACATGGTTAGGAGTATTTCTATACGAGAGACATTAATGAGAATGTTTTGCCTTGTAGGTATAATTCCAAATCTAATTTATGTTGTCATACCCACTATACCACTGCTGCTCTTGATACTGGTGGCTTTTGGGACTTGCTGTTTCCAGATGCTTCATAAAAGGTAAAATAGAGTAATCCAAAGTGGTCTTGTAATGCAGAATCCATGTTTCCATTGGCGAGTTATTCATACCAAGAGACTGCTTACATCTGTTCCCAAATGTGCAAATAAACATCTTTTCATCTATTAAAGTCCAAGTAGCTTACAACTGAACACTCACCAACAGGCTTTTTCCACAATACACTGAAATAGTTCCAGAACTCTCAAAGCATATTGCCATTAGTGCTTCACCTATTTCTGAAGAAGATATCTTTGCTGACCATTTGAAATGCTAAGCTAGTGTCAGCACTTCTGCTTCACCTCTTCTATCACAATTATCACTTATATGGCATCTGGGCTTTCAGAAATAATTGTGACATCCTTACTGACACAGGGTGAACTCAAAGAGTCACCTCAGTTTCTGACCAAAACTGCAATTTTATCCAGGGGTAAATCTAAAGGGCCAGCAGCTGTTTAGCGCTGTTTCAGTGCACATCGTATATGAGCAACAGATGGGCCACTGAAGCAGACAAATTGAAAACAAAACTCGAAAACATGTTTTGAGCCACACGCCAGTGCAACACCTTTGTACATCATGCACCGTCAAAGAATATGCAAGAAGTAAATAGTTATTTGTACATACATGTAGGATCAACCAGATATATACTGTACAAATAGGAAACATTTCAGCCAATGAAATAGGATGTGTTTTCATCTAAGCTTTAAAATTCTTTGGACTTTTGATCCTTTTCAAAATATGATATACTAAGATATGACAACACACACACATATATATTTTAATTTCTCAACTAATCTGTCTGAAATTTTCAAGGATACTTGTGATTCTGCAGCTTTTTCTTCAGGAAGAATTCTCAAGTTGAAATAGTCCAGAAAAGTTTAAAATGAAATATGTGTTATAGATAAACACTATTTTGGTAAAATACTATGAGTAATAAACAGATTCACAAGCTCTTATCTCTCTTGAAGAGCAGGAATAATATTAAGGAATACAACATCACTGTTTCTGGAAATTTGAAAAAAAAATTCTTCCTTATTTTTAGTCTTTATTTTTTCTGTTTCTTTCTATTTAGCATTTTCTGTGAATAACTGAAATATATTTTTCAAGCAAGAAAACACTCCAAATGTCAAGTCTGTTTGTATCTGCGTGAGTTAGTGTATACTGATGTTCACAGCAGTCTGTAGGGATGAGTCTCATTGAAACAAATGAACAAAAAGAAAAGATATTATGAAGTCTGCGTCATAAACTAGATTGTCTTTGTTATGCATTTTCTTATAAACAAGAAGAAAATGTGCACCTTCCCCCCGTCTTATGGCAGAGAAATTAATAGTCATGAAAGGTTGAATCCAGTCCTTAACACTGGGGCTGTAGAAGACTGGAAACTCAAAGTAAAAAAGTAATAATGGAATCATATGTATAGTAATAGCAATTATATAAGCAATCTAACTGTGGGACCCTTATTATAATGGACCTGGATTTTTTGGTAAGTATGAAGTACAGCATTTTCTTTTACCAGAAAATGTTCAACTCAAATACTCCTGGGAAAAGATTTAGAGATTCATGGCCCACTGAAATCAATAGAAATAGTAGTGTTGACTTCAATGGGCTTTAATCAGGCCTTTGATGCTATAGCAGTTAATCCAGAAGTAGTCCACCTGAACTTCCAAGTATTAAAAGATATTGGGAATTCAGCTTGGAAGATTGTACTTTTTCTGTTAGCTGATTAGTTTAGTAGAATAGATGATACAAATATGAGGGAGAAAATGGGTTTGAATAAAATGAGATTTTTTTTTCCAGAAACCAAGAAAAGAAAGAAAAAACCCCAAATTTTCTTTGAAATTAGTTCAAGTCAAAATTGGATATTCTGGTATCACCAAAAATTATGTATTTTCTTTTTAATCTGTTGAAACAGAACTTTATTTAAAAAAAAATCCCTCCCCTTCTATAATCTGTTATATTTCTGCATATGACCTATCTTATGAGTCATCTTTTTTCATCACAAATATGCAGTTCTTGGATAAAAAGGAAATGAAAAAAAATGCCAACCACTTGAACTGATCATCTGGACCCTCTAACACCTTAGGAAAGGGATTCTGTCCTGCCTGGGAAGGAGAAATCCCCGACTTTCCAAATGAACCTTTCTCGTTCTTTTTTAGGCTTCCACAACATGGTGACCTTTCCTCTGAAAGCCACAATCCATGGCCAGCCAGGACGTGCCTAGCTTGAAAGGTCATGACAAATTTTGCCTGGCGTTGGGCTCTTAAAGGGTGGCGATAAGGCAAAGAAAAACATCTTCCCTGTAGCTAGTAGGAATGATCAGCTCATTCATGCTTAGATGCTCTCCCTTTCATTTCTTCCAGGGAAGCAAGGAGAAACTGCTTCAAAGACCCATCTCCATTATCATCTGAATGCCTTGCAGAAAGTTTAAATTCCAACTTGGTATATTTCTCAGTTTCTATGATTGCATTTGACAGTCAAAACAATGATATGTACAAGCTATTTATTGCATCTGCCTTGCCTTTCATACTAAAACCTATTTCATGAACCAGACGTATAGCTGTTGCAAATCAGCAGAGTTTCACTGAAGATAAGCTTATTTTGTACCACTAATTTTCTGATCCAAGGTATTTAGAAATTGTTCCTGCTGAGTAGCCAGGACTCTCCATTCAAAACACTTCATCATTAATTTGCAAAATGCACCTCATTTTACTGTATCAATCTGGACCAAAGTAGTGAATCAGTTTCTTAAAGAAAGAAGTGCTGAAACTACTTGTTTTATTGCAATTGCTTTATTTATAGCATTGTGGCCTGATCTAAAGTCCACTGAAACCAATCGGAGTCTTGCCAGTTACTCCAATGGGTTCAGGTGCATAATGCTTTATTTTGTAGGACTTCAGAGGTAAGTCTGGAGAGGCTAAGAAGTACTGTTACCATCCAGCTCCCTCAAAGTGCATTTTAAATCACCTCAGATTTGCTTACATTTACACACCAGGGAAGGAGTAAAGCTGACTGTATAGGACTATTGGGATCTTGACTCTCACATTTCCATCTTACAGAATTATGCAGGGTTAATCCTCCGCCTCCATTTTTCATGCAATTGGGAAAAAAATAGTACTGTAAAATATTCTGTCCTGAGATTAAAGCATTTTGATTGACATGCAGCTGCAGTGGCTTATGAAGTGCCTTTTCAGTAGATTGCAATGCACTGTAATCTACCATCTAAGTAAGGGAAAGCAATGTTTAATGGCAGTGGTAGCAGAAATGCTAGCCATGTGGAAAGACTGACATCAATTTACAGGGTACTTCAGGGGTCCCTGTAACGATTACAGTGAACGTTTTTGCAGTGCTGCAGAGCAAGTACTTTTAGAGCAAGTTTTATCTTTTTTTATTAAAAACCTCTCAACACAAAAACTATTGGCAGTTTGGAATGAAAACTAGGCTCAAGAAAGCTTTCTACCAGTCATTCATTGCTAGGACTCTGATTCATATGCCATTACTTCATTAGAAGTTAGGTCAAGCCCTGAAGGAAAGAGGCTTTCTGGTGTACCAGTACACACTGTCACCTGTTAGTGTACCAGGGTCACAGGGATGCAGCTCCAGGGTGCATGTGGGCATGGTCATGGTAGCCCCTCTGGGATGGGTGGGCTGCACCCTGAGCACTTTGGACATGGGCCTGGGGCATGTGCACTCCCATCCTCTATATGTTCCCCCCAGATAAGGGAAGCACCCAACCTACCACCACCCTAGTCACTCAGCATCCAATCCCATGTCTGGAAAGACCACCCTGTGTGAGTAGGTGTGCTTGAGTGGTAACTGGAAAAACAGTCAGTTCAGTTCCTGGGAGGAGAGCTGCTAAGCAGGGTGGTCTGCTAACTTTGGCATCAGTGGTTTACCTTGACCCATTGCTGTGGGTGCCATGCTTAGTGCAGCATGAGCACATTCTTTTTGCTTATGGGGAACCTATGCTATGAAAGCAAAAAAGATGACCTTCAAACAGGGGCTAAAATATCCAAGTCTGATTGTAAACTTGAATTAAGACTGCAAACACACTGAAAATAGTTCATATGTTTGTTTTTTCAGTAAAGGAAGAACAAAAACCAGTCCAAACCAGTCCACACTATGGATTTCAAAGACGCCTAGGAAGGACAGTAGCATGGAGGTATAATGATTCACTGACTGAAAACAAAGCAAAAATAACTTTTTGCAGTCAGGCTGCATTATGTCGTCAAAGAACATTAGCTTGGAATGGCTTGAAATGCAAAGGATCCACAAGAATGAACTGTAAGCTCCCCCTTGAGGCAAATGTTCAGATAATTTTTATATAATACTTGATTATTAACTCAGCAACAAAATATGCCATGCAAAATAAAGGGTATGTGTTTATTTTGCCAAGAGATGCAAGTTAGCTAGTTCTGAGAAATGAAATGAACAAAGCATTTGAAGTTTTTATGGGGAAATATCTACAGTGTGTATCAGTTTTAAGGTTGTTTGTAGTTAAACAAACCCTCTTTGTTTCCTTTACTCTCTCACACATTGTAATGTAGTCAATGTACTGTAAATGGAACGAATGATTTTACAATGTAACAATTATTTATCTTTGCATAAATGTTTGATACAAAATATTTCTTTGGTATTTATTTGCATATTTAACACGATTTTTGATCCACAGGCTCAACAATTACTTTATTACCTGTTAACATAGTCAGTAGCAGAGATAACTACCATATAGTGACAGAGATCTGATGTGGCAAAATTCCAGGATTCATAAAAGATATTTGATGTCATATAATTCATCCACTTTTCCACGGAAAGACTGTAACATTTTAACATATTGGTCCAAGGTCAACACTTGGCAAGTGATACCTCATTGATGAGATGTCCTTTTAAGGCAGCTATTAGTTGTTATTTAAGTAAAATATTTTTACCTTTCCTGAGCAAAAAAAATTAATATCACATTTAAGATTAAAATTACTTGTTTCAGTAAATCTCTGTAAAAAAACACATTAAAAATCATTTAAATACAGCTCATAGACTGTAAGGAAAAATGTAAAGTTGAATCAAAGAGAAAATAAATGGGTTTTCTTGGAGGTGGAACTTATAGATTGATCCCAACATTACTCAGGCTGTTAGCTAGAAAGGCATTAATAATCTTAATTGATAAATAGATTTAGAGGTAAGCTTTATGCACTTCAATTCTTTTTTTAGAGTTATTATTACCATCATTAACATCCATTCTCTTTGGTTCCTTAAGAGCTTTCTGTGCTATAAGAATGTTTTTACCAGTCATTAGCAATAGATCTTGGGGTGGTAGCAATAGCACCCTGACTGATTAGTTGATGACAGTCTGGACCTGTGGTAGATAGTTACAAGATTGTGCTGCAGTTGCAGCAAGAGTTCAAGAGCATGAATTCAAGCTAGATGGCTTTCCATTAACTCAGATGCAGAGCTACTGCTGGGCAAAAGTTTGGGAGAGTAAGACAGAAGCAGCAGCATGTCACTTCTTGTGTTGCCTACACTCTGCTATGTTGACCTTAGCTTTGTGCTTCAAAGACAAATACGTATGAATTTTTCTGAGTAAAGGGGAAAAAAACCCCACATTTAATGTTCAAAATCACTGATCCTTATTCTTCACTGCTATTGATAAAGCACTTTTGGGAGCATCTTATATTTGCTGCTATGCCCTGTTTTTACTTGCTCTTTGAAGAAGCCTTCTTCTGTAGTTCAGGTTAAGTATTGCTATTCCTATTGCTATTCCTCCTTAGAATATTCTGTTGTTTTTCCAGTTGGTCGCAAGTTCTTTCTGTGCTTGCTCCCTTAGTTCAATTTGCAGTGATTGCAAATAGAGAGAAAACACTATGATCCTGCATGATCACCAAAACTAGAACTATTTTTCTCCTCACTTAGATACTATTTAACTCAACTGAGAGCAAGAGATTCCTCTTTCTTGGAAACAGCTGCAGTGAAAGAAAAAAAACCCATATTTTATGGTCTTGAAGGATTAACTCCCCAAATAAAATAGGGAAGGAGGGAGAGGGAGGATTTACAATGAAACTATTTTTTTTGGGACATGTAAATGTAGCAATCAATATTCTGATTAATGCAGGAGCAGCAACAGAAGTAATTTCCAGGTCACAATTAGGAGAACGCAAGTGCCTTCGGATGTGTTTCTTGCAGGGTAAAGATGATTGCTGGGCAATCTTAAACACTGTGCAAAGGAAGAATGGAAAGTAGCGTGCAATGCTTTTAGCATAATGAACTTGGATTCTGTATGTGAATAAGAACTACTGATTATTGGGGTAAAATACTTCCTTGTCATATCACTTGCAAAGAGGAATGAAGCAGTTTCCTTCCATGTATTTTTTTTTCTTAAGATGTTGTTCCTAGATACCAGGTAAAATCTAAACAGTCCTAAGAATCCTCTGCAGAGGACTATAAATAGGGCACAAATAAAACTTATTCTTATGACTTCCGCACTTAAGTAGGTGATTCTGTTTCATGCAAAAACATATAAAGCTCATACATACAGAAATTGTTTTAACTTTATTTCCCTTATTTCCACACACAAAAGGAAAATAAGGGAGGAAAATAGTAAGAGGGAAAATATAAGCATTTCACACTTGCAGAGACAATACCTAACAATTAGACTTCATGCTGGTATTTCCTCTGGGGATTCCTGAATTTTATTGGGGTTTCCAGAAAAACATCAAGAGTTATTTACATTGCATGGTCTATTAGTGGCAACAGAATTGCTATTTAAAAAGAAAAACAACAAAAAATCCCCAACGAAAACCCTCAAATTTCTATACCTTTCATATTCATATTAAACTCTACAGAATAGAGAAAGGGAAAAACCATTCAAGTTTAGATGACAGATTCCATCCACTAGAGTCACTTTGAATAAGCTTGTTGGCTTTTATGTACAGCTATTGGATCCCCTCTCAGTGACTGCATTCCCTTCCTTTCTCTGACTCTCTAAATCTCTTCCAAATGGCAGCAGTAGGTTAGGCAAGGAACTGAAGGATGAACAGTAAACCTTAGGTAGTCTTCAGATGGATGTTATGACTTCAATCTGCCATTTTAAAAACATTATGCTCTCACCATCCCTATTTTCACCAAGGAATATTTTTCTTTATTTTTCTTTTCTCCATGGTTATCTTGGCCTTTTGCAAGGAAGAAGCACCTAAGAGAGAAAGCTTATTTCCTTCTTTAATAACCTCTTTTTGGTGCAAGCAAGTGTAAGTCAGCATCAAGCTTTCACTGTCTATTTCAAAGTCTGGTCTAGTGGGACATGTCCCTGCCCATGGCAGGGTGGTTGGAAAGATGATCTTTAAGGTCCTTTCCTACCCAAATGATGCTGTAATTCTATGAGTCTATGATCTTAGACCTGTGGTTTGGTTGAAAATAATTCTGCCCACATGTTTTAACATTGACTCGTTTCTCTATGGGTTAATGTTAAGTCAAATGAAGTAATAGATGCTGAATGAAGGTTAGAATGTGGTCAACTAAAGTTATGTTAGTTTTCTCTAGACATAAAATATTGAATTAAATTATTCGTTTATAATTATACTTATCTATATTACATATATGTAATATACTAGAGTATATATGTATATATCAGACTTTATAATAGGAAGCTTTTTAGTCTGAGTGGGTGATTTATTAATGTATACTTCAAAATAGATCTGTGCTTTCCATTTTGGAAGGAAAAAGCAAAAAATGCACATAAATAGAAATACCATGTTTCTGGGAAGCATATTTTCTAGTCACTGGATCTGCTTTGAGTTGCCTCTTGTATTTCATTAAAAGACCAAAACACCATTTACAATAGTGATGTATGGTAAATAATGCAGAAATCATGTCACATTTTAATTAAACATTTTAATATAATTGCTTTGCCCAAATCAATTTATACTGATAGCAGAATGCACTTTCTATTCAGTGGCTGTTTAAAAGTGAAGGAGACTAACAGCAGAAACAGTGGTCCACTCTCAAAGACAGGAACATTTCAACATTAAAAACTGTGTGGTTTATATGAAAAAAGCATCTAAAGCTCCATTTTTCTTCTCTCTGGCTTTATTACATCTGTCTGTGTTCCTTGTGGTCACAGATGTATTAATAAAGCTAAATGTTTCTGTCTGGACCTAGTCCTCTAATGCTTATGAAGGCCTGAAAGCAGTTTGGGACTTGATAGCTTTTATCAGTGACTGCCATCCTGTGTTTGTAAGCTAGCCTTGTATTTGGGGCACTTCTTACCTGCATTTAGCTCTGTAAGCAACAGTTGTGGGAGCTCCTTACAAAAACCATACATCTATGTGTATATGTGTAAGTTAGGATTCATTTTTAGAATTCATATTTTTTGCAGTACCTTTCATTTAAAATATATTAAATTCCTACACTAGGCTGAAAACAGAAATAAAGAAATGCATTAAATTATATGAAGAGGCTATTGAATTGAAACCATTTCAACAAGTTAAGAACAATACTTTATTTGAAACAAATTCAGAAAAGAGCTCAAGAAGATAAAACCTGCTTTTATTAATTCATATTCTCTCCTCTTTATACAAAGCAAAACATCAGTATTTAAAGTAACCAGTACAGGAAAAACATGTAATGTACGAAAGGAATCCTCTTAGTTCCTACTCACTGGAAACAGCTGATACTCATAATTGTCAGATATTTAACTTCCTCTCATACAAGGTAATGTTTGTTAAAGTATTGTGAGACTGTGTAGATGTACATAATTGCCAAAACACTTGCCTAAAAAGAAATCTAAAAATATGTACTCAGTCCTTATTTAATTCTAAATTCCAAATTAATTACGCAAGATAGAAATTTTGGCCTACATTCAGTTTATTAATTAGAAAGCAGCATGGTAGGTGATCAGCATTTATGCACAATCCATAAACTTCATTCCAGAGCTTATGTAACAGACAAGACAGGAGAACTCCCACAAGTCCTGTTTAAATGGTCTTTCATTTTGATATGTAGTGAGATTACTAAGAGTTGACTATGCATTGAAATGAAAATATGCATTGAAAAATACAGTGTAAAATGATAAAACCAGGTAAAATTTTGCCTGGCACTTGCAGTCTCCAAACTGTGGGGGGTTTTTTTTCTTTTTTTTTTTTTTTTTTTTACTGCCCATGCTTTGTAAAGCCCTACATTATACATTTAATGCAGTGGTGTTCAAAGAAACTGTTTCACTGTAGTTTCACATGAAAGAAAAAGTAAAATGATAATATTATTTATTAACAAAACCACAGCATCTGTTTTGAAATATTGCTTTCAATTTGTAGTGAAGTTATCAATTTTTAATATTTTTTTAGCATTTGTTCAGTTTGTGAATTAACTGTGAGATTGGAATGCTAGTCTGGTTTATGTCATTATACAATAGCTTACTTTCAATCTTAAAATTCTATTGCTACCATTAAAAAATATCAAGCTAATAGATGATTTTTGTGATCCAGTCCACAAACATGGAGACTCGAACATACACTCCTGGTCGTTTGGGAAGCGCACACTGACGACCAAATGATATTACACCAACCAAAAACCACTTGTCACCATCTTCATATGTCAGAGGACCACCTGAATCTCCCTGCAATATTCAAAGTTAAAAATGAACAATATCAAATCTGAAGCAGGTTTTATTTATGATCTTTTGTTCATGTTGATCCATAATTGTAGACATAATATCCCTATATATCTTGGTCATCAGAAGTGAGTTCAATATGATTTCTTCTGTATGGAAAAATCCTTGAGATAATGCATATATTTTTTTTTTTAAAAGGATGTGACCTTAAGTGCTTATCATCCTTTCAACACAGGACTGGGTTTCAAATAATTTTTTTCCTTATTGCTTTTACATTTAGTCCTTAATCTTTCACAAAGCCTGGGAAAATGTGTGGAATTATTTTCTAGTTGAATCTACTCAGCCAAAATGTTGTTCTATTTTCAGTCAACTCAGACTGCCTTCAATTTCAGATTTACTGAAAAAGATGCCAAGATTGCTAGAAGAGGAAATGCCCCTTTACCACACCTCCTTCTCAATAGTTTATCAGGGTTACAATAGAGTGTGGGAGACCAAATTTTATTCATCCCACAGCTTGAATGGGAGATGAGTCAACCATAAGTGTCTTGATTTGATGAGAAAGAAAATAGTGACTGTTTTTCATTGTCTATTGAGTTAGTTGAACCTGTATTATTTTTGCTTTCTCACGATTCTGTGAATGGAGCTTTACAGGAAAGTTCTACAAGGACATTAAAATACTTCTTCTCATAACTCTAGGGCATCTACAAAAGTTCAAAAGGCTGTGACAGCAGCCTAAAGGCTGAAGCACTATAAGATCTCACTTATTTGTCTTTGCTCATGGTTGAATGGTCATTGATCACAACTCTGGTCACTTGTACTCTGTATCAGCCTATGATGCTACAGTGCTTTTTTTCCCCCCAATATGATTGTCAGGAGGCAAAAAGGAAAGAGGAAAATGACAGAGGCTGAAGGAATGGTAAGTGAAATTAGGCTTGCATACACTTCTCCTTCTAGACTAAACTAGCCAAAGTCACTGGACCCCATGAAGGCTTAGCTTGTGAGGACAAGGCAACAGCAATTATGTGAGTGCTCTGCATCCTGTTTCAGGAGAACCAGCCAGTCTCCTTGCCATAGACTTCATATGGCTGGAAGAAAAAATCTGTGACAGACAACTATGTCCTCCAAGAGAAACAGTGTTTTACAAGCAGAGCTGGAACGGATTAAAGGTAAGACCCCAGGAAGCAGCATAGGAGACCAATGCAGAAAAGCAGCCTCTCTAAAATACTGTGGCATCCACTCATAAAAGCTCTCCAGATTCTACATGTTCTATGGAAAAGCATCATTGCTCTCTCTTTCCCTGCATGAAGCATTTCTGAGATGTCAGTCCATCTGGTATTTATCTCTCTGTAGTCTGCTTTTCCCTAAGAATATCCCTCCTCCCTTCATGAAATTACTCAGGAGTAATGATTCAAAGGTCAATTCCATGGCTGTTTATGTCAAGATTATACAAAGCAGTTTTTTATATTTTCAACTTAATAAAATATTAAATGGGCAAAATACTATGAGTAGAAATTACATTCATGGATACTGATTGTGCTCATTTTAATAGTTGGAATATTAGGGAGAATGTTATTTCATAATTATATGTGGTGTATGCTGGCAGCGGAAATGAGTCACTTGTATTTACCTTACAGGTATCTATTCCTCCCATGTCATATCCTGCACAGATCATATTCTCAGTAATAATGTATTCTGGCATCTGTTGTTCGCATTTTTCATTTGAAATGAGAGGAACCACTGCTTCTTTCAAGATATTTGAAGGAGGACCTGATGAAAATATGAAGTATGTTTATGCACTATAATAAATATGTACATCCCGCTGGGAACACTGATGATTTTGTTCCTTTTCCAGCATGCTGGTCATGCTGCCGAGCAGCAGGAAGCTCTCCCTCACCACTGTATTATTAAAGCTTATTCCCCTGTAACACAGTCACTGGTTAAATGATGTACCCTAATTGATTCCTATTTATCATTTGTGTAATGGAACTAAATTTGGTTACAAATCAAGATTACTAAAATCAATGTCTATGAACTCATCATGGTGATATCTAAGGGGTAATTATGATCTTAGGAGCTTGGATTGTCCAATGTTTCCTCAGTATTTATTGTGTAGCTTAGATTGAGTCTTTCAATTTTTTATAAAGATTTCTGTTCCTACCCAAAATTTGAAATGCAATTTTATTCTGAAAATGTATTAACAAATGCATACAAGCAACTGTGGAAGTGAAATGGCACTGGAGCATGTGATATACATACATTTCTCACTACAGTATTCTTGACTGCTGGGGAAGATTTTCAGAACGACTAATTCCCTCTTCCACTCAGTATTTGGAAATAAGATGTACATATTTCATACAGAGAAAAGTGGTCATCATAACTTTAAAGGGGATGCAATAAGTTTTATCATAATTTAATGATCTTAGATTTTTCTGATAACTATGTAATAACTCTCTTGCTTTGCTTAAGATAAGGAAGAGTAGTGTGGATTTGTTCCCAAATTTTCATAGGGAGGAGCAACTTCCTGAACTATTTGACCTTAGTAACTACCCTGGAATCAGGAGCAAGCTCTCCCTCATGGCTTCAGGCCTGCCATAGTTTTGCAAGCAGATGACCCACCTCCATAGATAATGTCACCCCAGCCAGCAATAGAGCAGTTAATTCCTGGTAAAAACTGTTGATTTTTTTCCGGTAAGCAGATAGGCTGTATGTAATCTGTGAAAAAGAAACAAGTAACCAATTTCAGCCTCTTCCCTGTATTCAGGGTTTTTTTTAAGTCACATAAGGAAATGTTTACTAATGCAAAATCACTTTTGTGGCAAGATATCCAGGAAGTACTGGACTGACCTTCATATACTTAGCATGGTTAGCATTTTTCATAATAAAGTAAATCTGCTTTATGGGAAAATAACAACTTACCTGTATATTGCACTTTGTTCTGAAGGTGCATGAGAGCAATATCACTATCTTTTGTAGTCTTCGTGTAATGAGGATTTATAACTATTTGATCGATGTTTTGAACTACTGTTGAAGGCTGTGTCGTATTTGATCGGTCATACAAGCCAAGAAATGCTTTCCATTCGGATGGTTTTAATTGCCTCCTAGAAGTTGCAAGGAATATTCAAAATTACGAATAATTAATGAAACATTTGAAAAATAAGTTAGGTAAAATGCTAATCATGATGATTGATAGCATTCACATATTGTGTTAAAATAATTAGAATGTAGCTTACAGACAATATATGTTCTTACATTTTTGTAATAGTAATACTATCTTAAACATCTGCACTGTAGAAATATGTGGTTGGTTTTTTAATGCTAGATTGTAATGCATTATTTAAAAGGAATTAATCATACAGTAGTGCAGAGGACAAACTATATTAACTACATTACTGAGGCTTTTTAAACACTGTGAAGGATACTGCTGACTAAGGCAATTACTATAGGTCCCAATTAGAAAATTACCATGGAAAATCTAAAGAAAAAACTTAATGTATTGGTATAGCCTCCACTGCATTACTACTTAGCTATTTATGATTAAAGGTCTACTGTAATTTCTTTTTTTACCGTTATAATGTCTAGATGTATTCTACAGCACTTCTTTTTATGTTTTGGAAGCAAACCCAAGAAAATATTTAAATATACATCACTTCTTCGAATGGTACTATGTAGAGGATATCCAATATTGCCTAATCCATGCACATAAATCAAGATTCATTCCAGTGATATACAGTAAATGTTGATCAGTCTAATATATGGGAGGAACAGGCAACACTACATTTACCCTTATGAGGTATGATGTATTCCTTTACACCACTGGCAGAGATTCAACTAGTTAATGGAGGCCCACATTAATTATGGTTTAAGTGCAAATGCTTAGTATTAATACCATGTATTTAAAGTGCAGTTGTTAATTTTTCACAAAATGCTGCTTAGTTTCCATGATCCTCTGCTTAAAAGTAAATATTAAGGATTTACTAGAAAGCAAAGGAGCCTTTGGCTGAACTGGCAACTGTTTCAAAACATGGTAAATAAACAGTGAGCCAGTTGTTAATTTTTTATATTTTTTACAAATTATTCATAATCACTTAGTGGACCTGCTCATAAAATCAATGTTTGTCATTATTAAATAAAAAAGAAAAGACATGGCATGGATGTCATATGGCCATCTCAGCTAGGTGGAAAGATGCCTTGGAGCTGATGGAAAGAGGCACTTGTAAATTTATATTGATTTATTCTAAATCAAACATTTTAAGACCCTCTAAAAAGCGCCACTCCCCAGTGATTTCAGTGTGATCTTTTGAATCACAGAATCACTAGGCTGGAAAAGATCCACAGGATCATTGAGTCCAACCATTCCTATCANTCCAGGTCCATCAGCCATGCCTTATAAGATCTGTTCTCCAGCCCCTTCACCAGCTTCGTTGCTCTTTAGCTCTAATATAGCATTGATCAATGGCTCAGGTCATGCTCCGCCTTACTGATGACTATCTACCATTTGGATGCTTGCATGTTCTGAGAGCACAAGAATGTTTTAGCTTCTGAGTACAATGAATATTACCCATATACACAGTGTGCTGCTGTCACCAGCCATTCATCACTGACAAGGGAAGCTCCACAAAGAGGTCTGGAATTAAAACTGAGTGAAACTATCCAAGGCCAAGCCATTCTTCTGGCATCAGTTCCACCTGCAATCCTTGTTTCAGCAGTCTGAGTTAATAGCTGTTTTCCACAAGCTGAAATAACAACAGAAAAAAAAAATTAAGGTATGCCTGCTTTTAGAATGATATAGTATGTTTTATTAGGCTAGCTATTATTTTGGAAAAGTAGGCTTTGTAATATCTGAACTGCTATTTGGAAATAATATAACTGTGGAAAAAAAGGTCAGTGTTTTATACGTGAAATAATGAAGACACTTTAAAACATAGATTTAGATGCATTCTTTCTTCACACCTTCTGGATTTTTCATATATGCATTTTCAATAGAGACCTATTTCTAGTGTATACTTAACTCTGAAAACAAGTGAGGGCTGTAAATTTTCCTGTGTTTATATCATTATTAGTATAGTTTTAATAGTCCACTCCCTAACCTTTCAATTCAAACTATAAACATTAGGCTTTATGGACTAAACAATTCAATTTCTGTAGAAATACTCCCTGAGTATGCTCACTTACGTTCAATGTTACATTGCAGATGAACCACCAGGTTCTTCAAACAGTGTTCTCTAGAAAGAAAGTGCAATTAAACCACAAGTATCTGCATATAAAGTAACACTAAATGACTGTCAAATACACATACATGCACACACACATATATAAATGTATATAAACATATATATATGTACATTAGTTTATCAGTATCAAAATGTTAAATATAATATTTTGTCCTAGGCATTTTAATTATATTTTCATTATAAATAAACATTGTATTATATATGTTAAATGTACATAATCTTCTTCAATGGACATTTAATTGGAGTATGTTTTGTAAATAAAAGTGGACTTCCTTTCTGATTTAGGGAAATGAGAACCTGTCTGTGACAGTTTATTAGTAAAATTGCATCTGCATATAGTATTTTTTATGGCTTTTGAGTTGTTTTCAAGACCTGACTACTAGAGATCAGTATGACCAAAGAATTTAAGAGGTTAGTTTAATATCACTCTATCTTTTTACTAAGATTATAATGGACTGTAAAATATATAGCTACATATACAGGGTTAGCAATTATTTAGCAGAGATATTTTGAGTATGAAGAGCACAAGACCTCATATGAAAAATACTCAAACATTTCTGATACCCAGAGGTTTTAAGATTATCTTCATAGCTTGTAAGGAATCTGAACATTTGAGGCAGTGTGTGTGGTAGCAATTTAAATCTGATACACATAGAAATAGATTAAAAAATGTTTGTCTATGACTAGTTTACAATATTCATTTCCAGGTAACTTTTAAATAGAAAAAAAGGAAGTATACCTTAAACATGATAAGGTATTAGGTATCCCTCACTATAATATTTGCTCTAAAATTTCATTACTGTTGGGAAGGAAATTGTGTATGACATTTCCCAGCATTTTCAAAATGGCATAATGGTTCAAGAAGGGCAAGTGGGAGTTGTAATTACACCCCCCTCCCTCAGCCCCACCCCATGACTGGTTAAATTTTCACTACAGAGGAGGTAAGAATGAGATATGCCTCCAGCCCTGAATAGTCTCACATAGCCATTTTCCACTTGAAGGTAAATGCATAATTTTAAAGGTGTAACTTAAAAAGTGGAAACCAAATTCTGTATTTTGCATTCAAATCTGTATTGACTTCATAAGGGTGTCCCTTGGTAGTGAGGCAAACATCAAGGAGAATAATCAGAAATGCATAAATCCCTAGGCAACCAATACTAACTTCTGTACAAATTTCATAACAACTAAAACTCTTGACCAAGTTCCCTCCATGGGCTTTTAAATAGTGGTCACTGGTACTGTACATTATGTCCTTTATCTGATTCTATATTATCTCCTAGGCAGATGCATAAACAACCCAAACTAACATACAACATGTCAGATTTGTCCCTATCCTTTTGAAATTAAGCAGGGAGTCACATGTGACAAGGTTCTTTGTCTTACTACCAGTACCTAATGATTGCCTTATTGAGGCTATTCATGGGCATCTGCTTTTTCTACTTTCTGAAGCTATCTGCTAGTATGAAAACCACTTCCTTGCCTGCTCTTGGATTTATCAGCCCTCAGCTGACTCTTAGTCATGATATGAGAGTCCAGAAGGCATATACTGAATACCCATCATATGAGCCCCTGACTGTCATCTTTGAAGCAGCATGCTGGGCAGAAATCTGGAGTAGTATGATCTTTACTGAGAACTAGCAAAAGCAATTGTGCCTGTGGAATCTGCACATGTATATCTTCAAGGTGGGATTTTGCCCATTACAAAGCTACTCTGCCAAGAAATACATTACCTAAGGGCATCAGAGAACAGCTTTGCTGTCTCTGCCACCACAACTTCCAAGTCCTATTTTATGTGCCCTTTTTTGCTTCACTGGTAGTTATGCTTGAATAAAGACCAAAGACAACGTAAGAAATAAATTTTATAATTTGATTAGTAGTTAATGTTTTTTTTAATTAAAAATCTATATTATCTTTCTATCACTCTGTATATGTAAAAAAAAGTATGTGAATCTGTACAGGTGTTACTCTATACATTGATTCCTGTCAGCTGTCCAAATGAAAAATTGTAGAAAATACCTATTTCTGCAACAGATTTACAACTAAGATGAATTAACTTATTCCATTTCTTCCCACATTAATCACTTTTTAGTGTTTAACAGATATTAACAGAAGATGTCTTTAAATCATTACTGCTCTTTAAGATCGTTTGTGGCAATGTTGGTTTAGACATACACTCTAGAAAAAAAGAAAAATAGCTTGCAATGATATTCCATTAGTTTAGTATACTTTCACCACCAGTGAGAGTGGTAAATGTTTGGGATTAACAGAGTATAATTAGAACATACAACATATTTTTTTTTCCTTCAATGGACAGCAAATTAAGAATTCCCTCCTGCTTTGTTACTATGTGGTAACTTTATAAGGGAAACCTGAAAGAACATGGACTCTTCCCATCATCAACATGGTTATAGCATTTTAAAAATAGGTAGTAATTTTCTGCCTCAGTGCTTTTAGTAGGATTCCAGGAAAATGTAATAAACCCTCCTATACAGACAGTAACTGAAGTCTTTAAAAATATATATATTTTTTTATTTGATGATGACAAGCCCTTCTCCTTTTAGAGTTGTACTACAAATCCCAGAATTTCTTGAGAATATAATTATATTTTCATTTAATCTACAAGAAATTCTACCAGGGTGTAGGACCCTTCACAATCACTTTAATGGCTATTTGCACTGAGAAAGATTAGATCATATTCAAATGTGCTCTGAGAATTATCTAATCTAATTATTCACTTCTAAATGTGGAGAAAAAAACAGAAGTCGTTGTTGAGTGGGACTAATTTGTCTAAATATAGATACCTGTCTGTGGATTGCCTACTATAGCAATCCAGGCTTAATCCTAAATCTGTCAGTAAAGGTGATGGATTATAGTGTCACTCATTATGTTTCAGGAGATGCCTTGATGGATCACAATTTGTGGTGTTTATATTTCTCTGTTATCAAGAGAACCTAGCGTGATTACTGTATAGCCATAGGTGAAAGACACTCATTTTTTCATTCATCTAGTATATTGTACATTAATAATTTAAAGATTTCTAGATAAGAAATGTTTCATAAAAGTAGCAGTATTTATTGTTCCCACAGTAAATGTATAGACTTCACTTAAGACTGTATTGAATGCTGTCTAAGAGTACAGCAATTTTTTCTCTCTTCTTAAATTTACAGTAGATGGACAAGAATGGAGGGAGTAAGAGTGAATTGCCCGATGTTATGCAGAATTCAGTAGTAGACAAAAATTAAAACATGAATATGTTTATCATCCAGACCGCATACAGAACCATATTGTCTCCTAGATAAACCTGAACTGGAAATTAGTGCAGAAATGATCATGACTATGCCTTAAATTAGCCTTTGTATGTAGAAGTAACCTCACTTTACTCACCTTTTTGAAAATATTAGGCTGTTGTTAGCTGCTTTGGTGATGCTAACAAATAGGCCTTCTCCAGTGAATAATACAGTTGACGACACATTTGCATCCCTAGAAGGAAAAGACACATGAATATTTTTAAATATTTATCCTCTACCACCAGTTGGGGAGTGTTTGGGACAGAACTGTGATGGTGGGAAACAACACCATTTTCTTTCCTTAAATAATGACCAATTAACAGGAGATTTTTAAAGCTTGAAACTCACATGTATTAAAATGTGACTCACCTACTTTCACACTTACACCAAGATTTCTAATGCCACAGTAATATTGAATGAGACATTAATTATAGATCATGAAGCAAAGTATCAATTTCTGCTTTTCTGTGCTAAATTGAAGGCTTTGCAGTACCAGTTCTCAAATAGATGGAGCTAAAACTTAGTATACAAAATTGAACAGTAATAGTGAACCTTGGAATATTGGAGTTTTGCTTTTTTGAGAGGGTAATTACACTGATAATATATTTGTGTGCCTAGAGAAGAAATGAAACTGTTTTTTTAGATCATGAAGAATATAAAGGAATTAATGCTACCTTCTCAGAAGTTAAGTTTCACCTTGTAGATCTGTTGAAATTAAAATAACTGTGGAATAAATCAAGGGTGTCATGTTTGATATGAACAGGATACTTCATCTGAAGTGCGGTGTAGTCCTCAACTCAATTTTTTTTTTGCAACAAGAACCTTTTGAATACCAAGTATTCAGTGTACTAGTAGTGAGATAAATAGTCTTGTTGTTTACAGCCCATATCCAGTTTTACTCTATAGCTCTTTCCTCATCATATACTTTTTGTTACTGCATATAACCAGCTTGGAACATAGACCTAAGAAATGCATTTGCTTTCTCTTGAGGAACCATAGGGAAAAAGAGAGCTGTGTTTTGTTTACATAATTTTCTGGGGCCTGACAGCCTACTTCTGTCTGACTAGCCAGAGCAAGAAGAGAAGGTTTAATACACAAAAAGCATCTAGCAAGGAAGTTCCATCTCTTCTCTTTAAGATCAGTAAACATCATTCTCCTGGAAAGTATGAAGTCTTCAATCTGCTTGCAAATCTGCTATTTGGAAGAGTAAGGCCAGGCATATGAGAAAGTAGGTGTTCAATGGTTCTGCTGCACCACTAAGAGATTTGTATGATCCACTCTACTGAAAAAGTCATTACTGCAGCATTTCATAACCTCAAAAAGACAATTAATTCTCTCTAGGAACATGTACAGTACAGTGTACAGACTTTTTCAATATAAATCAACAGTATACTAACATGTACCTCAAAGATTCCTCATGAGCCCCAAGCTGACCTTCAGCATAGTCTGGGAGAGTACCAAAGTGCCAGCCCAGGTAGGTAGAGTCAAATTCTATAATGGGGAACTTCACTGAGATCAGTCTACAGTGAGTGCAAATGTGTGTGAAAGGCAACTAAGTTGTTTCTTGAGAAAGTTACTGAGCAGGAGCTTTAAACAACATAAAAAATGAACATGCTGCTATAAAGAGCTTGGAGTAAGTACATTTATGAATATTACTGGCTTACACTACATTATACCAGTGAACTTCCACTGAATGCATGTGTGTTTTACTAGATAATTGTAACAGACTGTGTAATAGGGCAAACACCTTCTAAGTCAAAGCCTCATAGTACTTGTGAAGGTCTTTCATCTCACCTCAGTATCTTCCTCCTTGGCCTTTGCTTCTTTTTTTTTTTTTTTTTTTTTGCTGATAATTCTGGATTACGGTTTGGAAATTTTCTGAGCTTCTCTGTAACCATAGGGTTTTGAGAAAACCTTTGATAATTTCATTTGGTTTCTTAGTGCACTGAAGCACACAAAACTGAAAATTTTCAAGCTTTATGAGTGACTTCAAAAACCAATCTACTTTTTAATAAACTCATTGGTAAATCATGAGAGTAAAGCATTTCTTTAAGTATAAGAAAATATACGCATTTCCTGGAGATATTCAGTTTATTAACAAGAGTGAAGTTTGTTCTACTGGTCCAGAAACACAATCCCACAGTTTTAAAATTTCTCCTAATGAAAATGATCTTTTAGAAATCTTGGCAGTTGTGAGCAAAAAATGACCTTTGAAAGTTTAACCTAGATGTTAAATAACCCTAAATCCATTCAACATGCTCACTTTGCAAAATTTACATAAAACTTAAAGAACAGTCTTAGAAGTATCTTGCACACAAATATACAGATATATATATATGTGCAGTAAATTCCTTGGTTATTATTTGCCTTCATGTACCTTAATACTCTATGGATCACTGTGATGTCAGTCTCTAACTCTGTCTCAGATGTACTCAGTAACAATAAGCAGTAGCGAAAGTTGAGAAAGATTCAGATGATGTACTATGATGATGCGAAAACCATCTAAAATAAGGGTAGAAATGCAGTTGTCCTAGAGCTATGATTATTTTCCCTAATAAAAAATCCCAAACAAACAACAACATCAAAAGTACTTAAGGCCCTACATTTCTGATTTGGAGAAAATATATTCACACATAATTCATCGTTTAGTTCTCAGGCTGTAGGATGTTTGCTTTTTTTTTTTTTTTAATTTCTGGTTTGGTCACAGGGAAGTGTTTCTATTTCATCCTCTGATTTTCTGACAGCTAGTAAAACAAATAATAAAGAATAGTAACAAATTACAAATAGTGAATGATTTCTTTGGCTTAAAAAAACCTTTGTTGACATGTGAGGTCATATGAAGAATTGCTGTTTTCTAAATGCTTACATGCACAAGATTTTTTGCACGAATTTTCTTCAGATGATAAGTAAAAGTAACTTGCTTGTACTTTCTGAATTTGAAATGAAGCTTCTTAATCAATGGGTTTAAGCAGGCTTAATACCAGTGTCTCATCCATAGTAAAGCTATGGACCTGCAAAAAGTATCATTGAGAGTCCTCCTGTGGCTTTCAGGTGAAAACGCACATTATTTCTTGATAACTGATGTAAAATTAAGCCTATCTTCAAATTATTAGGTCTGTCCTAATTCTGGTCCTCAATGCTGTAAACACAGCCTGAACACACTGAGAATCAGATTCTTTCTTATATCCATCAAAGGTCTCTTTTTGGCCCTACAGCAAAATAACATCATACTATCTGTTTACTATGCTAATTTAGCCATCAGAATAAATTTTTTTTAGGCATAAATTTTGGGAGATCATTTCCAACCCTTTCAACTTATATGTTCTACTCTCAGCACACAGCAGAACCTGGATCTGGCATTCAAAGGCAGGATTTTCAGTAGTGTCTCAAGGAGCTAGGCATGTAGTTACTACTGAGCATCCATAAACAGGGAGGATGAAAACCTAATTGACCTGGAAACCTCAAACAAGACATTGTATTCCAATAAACTCATTTCTTTCACAAGAATCTTCCTAGTTCATGAAGAAAATAGACTGCAGAGTTGAGAGCAAGTCCTAAACTTTCTGTCCCTGTTGGACTCTGGGAATAGCAAAATTGCAAGGTCTACCCTCTTTCCTGGGTACAATGCAGTAAAGACATAGCTGGCTCTTGTCCCTGAGGAACAAGCATGTTTCACAATAGGCCACTACAATCACAAAAAGCTTGGTTTTGTTTGGTTCAAAGAAAAGTTATGCTACTTACAGTTAGGTTTTAACACTGTTGTGAGATGCATAGTTACAAATACAAGACAAACAAAGGATCCTGATCAAGTTTCTGAAAAGAATCAATCTGGAAGCCTTGCACTCCAGACTCATAAAGAATATTTGTAAATGATTTGCCTAAGCTATGTTTTGTAGATGAACCTATACGTGTGCCTCCAGATTTGCTTCCTGTTTGGCATGTTATGAATACAAGAGGTACATATTTGAAAATGGATTCAAGAAGATTTACATGTGTGATTTACTAGAATCTGTGTGGAACATCACACTTCCTAGCCCAGCTACAGAAATAATCAGGAGATGCTACAGGACTCTACATCTGCTCTGCTCCCATGACACCTTACCTGGAGTATTTTGTCCAGTCCTGGAACCCCCAACATAAGAAGGACATGGAACTATTGAAACAGGTCCAGAGTAGAGCTATGAAGATCATCAGTGGAATGGAGCGTTTCTGCTATAAGAATAGGCTGAGAGAGTTGGGATTGTTCAGCCTGGAGAAGAAACGGCTCTGGGGAGACCTTAAAGCAACCCTCCAGTGCCTGAAGGGGGGTACATAAAGCTGGGAGGGACTTTTTGCAAGGGCATGTAGTGACAGGACAAAGGGGAAAGGCTACAAATTGGAAGCGGGAAGATTAAATTGGACATTAGGAAGAAATTCTTGACAGAGGGGGTGGTGAGACACAGTCAAAGGTTGCCCAGGGAAGTTGTGGATGTCCCCTCCCTGGAAGTGTTGAAGGTCAGGTTGGATGGGGCCTTGAACAGCCTGGTCTGGTGGGAGGTGTCCCTGCCCACGTCAGAGAGGGTTGGAACTAGATGATCTTTAAAGTTACTTCAAAGCTAAATCATTCTATGATTTTATGACATCTGTAACTGCAGTCCTTTTCATAAATTAAACAGTAAATGAAACTAGTACATGTATAAGCAATTAACAACAAATAGAAATTGTCCTATATGAATCTTAGCCTCTTTCTCTAATAAAGTATGATTCTAGGCAATTATCGAGTATAGTGGCATGACCTATAGCCTACTCAAGACCTGTCATTGCAGATGTCAATTGCATTACATATATGGTGCTTCTTATTAATAAATATGCTGCTAGAAGGAGATTTATGGAAGGCAGAAATAGCATGATTCTTACAGGATTTATGTGCATGTATAAATATGATGATTTCATCCTATTCTGTAGGATCAGTAACAGCAGCAGCATCCAGACTATGAGAAAGTAATGAAACTTAGTTATAAAAATACATTTATTGACAGGAAAATGCAATAAACTAAGAAATTAAATTTAGAAGAACTAACTAGGAAACTTTTTAAACAAGTATATCTGACTAGCCTATAAAGACAAACTGAAACATATTGCTACATGTTACAGAGACAAAGCATAAGTAACTGTTAAAAAGTAACAGAAAATACTGTGGAAGACAATGTACATTATAAAGTTCAGATATAGAAATGCAAATTAAAACAATAGACTACATTATTGTTAGGTTCCAGTAGATATAGAGGGAAAGAAGACAAGGAAGAGGGAGAAGAAATATAAGGCTACTAGCCACAGTAAAGAACAAGATATTTGACCGGAATGTTTAGTCATAGTTTGTATGTTCTTATATGCATGAGTAAATGAGATAAATAACAAATAGGATTAGGGCATGCAGGTATCTGACATCTATGTAAATGCAGTACCTATGCAAAGGGAAAAGCAAAAAAACAAACCAGCACACATCCATCCAATCGTTAAAAATATCATCAAGTAACACTTGGATACCTAGGTAAGTCCTGCTACAAATAATTTTCTAAGTCTTTTCTACAATTAATTTACCAGAAGTGCATTTACAGGCATCCTACTTTGGTTGGAAACCAACATAATGAATTGAAAGCTTAGAATTTAATTTGATTATTACTTGGATGAGTGACATTCCCTAAAAATCTCGTCACTGTAGGAAAGCTATTCATTACTTACTGGGTGGCAGTGAAGTTGCATACAGTGAAAGAAGGTCAGAATTTAGGCCATAAATTTTACAATAGACTAAAAAACTTTTGTAATCAAGCCTCCACACTTGCCTGGAAATTCTGCTGAGTAGTGACTGAAGCCCAGTCTATTTTCTCAGTTACATATATCCTTCCTCCCTCTCCCATTTAGGTATACTTCAAGAGAAATAGTTTCCTTTCCCACAGCTGAGTTCTAATGATGGGTGCGAAACTTATTTCAAGCCCAGGTGATTATCTTGAATTTACTTGAAATGAAAATTAGTATGATAGCAGAGCAGCCAAGGCTGCTGTTTTCTCCAGCTTTACTCTTAAGCCATCCTCCTAAAAGTGAAGATGTAAGTGATGACACAAAATGATAAAAGACTAATGCAGAATGCAGCCAAGTCCGTCTCCCAGTGTTCTCCAACATGTATCCTCATGCCTAACACGGTATATTCAGAGTCATCAATCCTGTAATAAATGCTGTCAAAACAGGTTTTGCAGCACAGATTTGTTGGCACACTAAGCATTTCACTGGCCAAAGAAAAATATATTTATATATATATTTATATCTTCTCATCAGTAAAATGATGAGAAAATCACCAATATACAGACTCAACAAACCTGTGAACAAGTTACAAGGAAAATGAATATATTTCACTCACCTAAACCCCAGCAGCTGGCAGATACTGTCTGCAATCTGATCATTCCAATCATCTGCACATGCCAGATGCCACGTTTTTATGATCCTGGCCTGTAGCAGGCCTTCAGTGATTACAGAACCATTAAGCAATCTCACTGTAGACCAAAATAGGCAGAATAATTTCAGATAGGTGTGAAACCACCATATCCCCTGCCCAAATAAAACAGAAATGTAATATAAATAGTTTCTTGACAGCAACAAACAAAAAAAGNATTCCAATCATCTGCACATGCCAGGTGCCATGTTTTTATGATCCTGGCCTGTAGCAGGCCTTCAGTGATTACAGAACCATTAAGCAATCTCACTGTAGACCAAAATAGGCAGAATAATTTCAGATAGGTGTGAAACCACCATATCCCCTGCCCAAATAAAACAGAAATGTAATATAAATAGTTTCTTGACAGCAACAAACAAAAAAAGTTAAAATCCATTATAGTGGTAATAAACCCAGGATCTCCAGGGTGTTGTGCTCCCACGGGAAGGAAATGTTATTGCTATCTCCCTCTATGTTTCTGCACAAGAGACTTTCATACCCTCTGTTTTGCAAATGTGTCACAAACAGATGATAAACAGCACATTTTCCATCAACTCTGACTAATGTTTTTTTCTTAGTCAGCATTATGCAATTTCCAGATATGGTGTTAAGCTTGAGCTATACAGAGTTCAGTAACACTGACTGTAAATAAAGTTAAAAACAGACATGACAGAAAAATTGGATTTTCCAGACCAAATTGCTATGAGAATTTTCACTGTTTTCATTGCAGCTTAAGATAAAACACATATACAACAATAAAAACTCTCTGAATATCAGCCTTTCTGCTAAAACTTTTCCCAAGAGTAGAGTCCTGCCCCTAGGCAGGAATAACCCCATGCACTAATACATGTTAGGGGTTGACCTGTTGGAAAACACCTCTGCAGAGAAGGACCTGGGAGTCCTAGGGAACAAGAAGTTAAGCATGAGTCAGCAATGTGCCCTCGTCGCTAAGAAGGTCAGTGTTAACCTAGGATGCATTAAGAGGAGTGTGGCAAGTAGTAAAGGGATATTGTCTGTCCCCTCTAGACCCTTAGTGAGGTCACATCTGGAGTACAGTGCCCAATTCTGGGCTTCCCAGCTCAAGAAAGAGAGCTACTGGAGGCAGTCCAGCAGATAGCTGCAAAGACAGCTAGTGGATGGGAGCACCTCTCTTGTGAGGAAAGACTGAGACACCTGAGTGTGTTTAGCATGGAGAAGAGAAGACTGTAGGGGGATATTATCAATGTTTACAAATATCTAAATTGTAGGTGTCAGGTGGATGAGGACAGTCTCTTTCTAATGGTGCCCACCAACAGGACAAGGGACGATTGGCAAAAACTAGAATATAGGAAGTTCCATCTGAACATAAGGAAAAACTTTTCTCTGAGGAAGACAGAGCACTAGAACTGGCTGCTCAGAGAGGTTGTGGAGTCTCCTCTGGAGATATTCAAGACCCACCTGGACACATTAATGTGCAATATACTCTAGATCATAGAATCATCAGGTTGGAAAAGACCTCTTGGATCATTGAGTCCAACCATTCCTATCTGCCACTAAACCATGTCCCTGAGCAACTCTTCTACCCATCTTTTAAATACCTTCAGGGATAGTGACTCAAACATCTTCCTAGGCAGCCACCAGCACTGACCGATGACCCTTTCTGAGAAAAATTTCTTTCTGATATCTAGTCTGAACCTCCTCTGGTGCATCTTGAGGCCATTCCCCCTTGTCTTGTCCCCTGTTATTTGGGAGAAAAGGCCAGAACCCTCCTCTCTACAACCTCCTTTCAGGTAGTTTTTAAGAGCAATAAGGTCACCTCTCAACCTCGTCTTCTCCAGGCTAAACAACCACAGCTCTCTCAGCTCTTG